>JAHDVE020003878.1:0-39778 GCA_022606495.2 Halesus radiatus
AAAAGTGCAGCGTGTGCCAATCAGCCCTGCACCACCTTGGCGCGACCAGCGACGACTCGTAAAAGTGCAGCGTGAGCCAATCAGCCCTGCACTACCTTGGCGCGACCAGAGACGACTCGTAAAAGTGCAGCATGTGCCAATCAGCCCTGCACAACCTTGGCGCGACCAGAGACGACTCGTAAAAGTGCAGCGTGTGCCAATCAGCCCTGCACTACCTTGGCGCGACCAGAGACGACTCATAAGGGTGCAGACAAGGTCACCAGACCCCGCACTACCTTGGCGCGACCAGAGATGCCCCATACCGGCGCAGCGAAGGCCATCCGGCCCTGCATCACGAGCACAGAAACGACTCGTAAAAGTGCAGCATAGGCAAATTAGCCCTGCACTACCTTGGCGCGATCAGATACGATTCAAAAAAGTGCAGTCACGACCAACAAGTCCTGCACCATCGGCACATATATGCCATATACCAGGACAGGAAAGAGAGGTGTCGAAAGCCTCTGCCCTCCGATGGTACCTGCTCAATATGCCAGGCGAGATCCGTGCGGTGTCTAACGCAGCCAGTTGCTGCCTAAGAACCTCGTATTACCTACCGATGGGACTCGCCCTGCTGATTCTGCTTGAAAACATTCTTCGTGTCCGAGAGGAAAAAATAGCTCTCGCTGCCTACATCGAGATGTTTTTACAAAGACAGGATAAAAGAAGAAAAGGATTAGCAGTTAAGACCATATTTGTATGGCGAACAAAACTACAAGAGTTACTGGCAAGACTCGCCCTGCTGATTCTGCTTGAAAACATTCTTCGTGTCCGAGGGGAAAAAATAGCTCTCGCTGCCTACATCGAGATATTTTTACAAAGACAGGATAAAAGAAGAAAAAGATTAGCAGTTAAGACCATATTTGTATGGCGAACAAAACTACAAGAGCTACTGGCAAGACTCGCCCTGCTGATTCTGCTTGAAAACATTCTTCGTGTCCGAGAGGAAAAAATAGCTCTCGCTGCCTACATTGAGATGTTTTTACAAAGACAGGATAAAAGAAGAAAAAGATCAGCAGTTAAGACCATATTTGTATGGCGAACAAAACTACAAGAGCTACTGGCAAGACTCGTACTGCTGATTCTGCTTGAAAACATTCTTCGTCTCCGAGAGGAAAAAAAATAGCTCTCGCTGCCTACATCAAGATGTTTTTACAAGCCAAGATAAAAGAGGAAGAAGATCAGCAGGACATAAACACGGGGGGAGCATGGAGGCGCATGGTGGCTCTACGAATACCTCTCGCCTTAGCTGCTCACCAGATGCAGTACCAGCCCGGCATCCTCATAAAAGGGGACTGGCCGTAATGTGCGACGACGCCCACAACACGTCTTCATGAGTTTGGTCCAGCTTCACTGCACGGGGGGAGAATGTACCAGACGTGTTTAAACTTATTGGTTCGATCGTCGAATTTTCATTTTTATTTCTTAGTTTCTTATTGGTCATGAAGTGACGAAACATTTAAAAATTACTGTCTCTAAATTTACAGGTTCTTTATACAAATAGAACGGCGTCTTTGCGATCGAAGTTCGAAAATTGTCAGACTCCGACGTGGTAAAATACCGTGTTGCGAGTCCCTTTCATTCTTAGTATTAGCATTATTATCGATTGTTATTTGCATGTTATTCTTGTTATTCTTATAGTTGAAATTGAACCTGTAAATCTCCTCAAAGCGGCATAATAAACCTTTTGAATAATGCCGTAATGAGGAGATAATAATTTGTTAATCATAATTTGTTTTAACCATTTCATGTTTACTGCTCCCTACGACCAGATAACAAAGCCACAAAGCGCTATGTTATCTGGACGTGGGAAAACATTGACAGCAGTAAACACAGCTAGAATTAACCTGATCGTAGTGATTTTGTGTAGTACAAAACCTTTTTAATTTTGTAATATCATGTTAAAATGTAATTCAAATGTCGAAATTCAGGCGTCCGCCGAGCTTGAAGAATTCGGCCAAATGAGCTCCCGACATTTTAAGGCTCACTATATACGCTGCGTGTCAGTTTGGCAAGCGCGTCCCCCCCGCGGCAAGGAGAGGGGTAAAATGCTTGTCGCATTCGGGAAACCAAATAAATAGGCCAATTTTGAAAAATAAATCAGTTATAACTTTTACAACTTGTGAGCATCAACAAAAGTCTTTCCTTCGCCGTCACCCTCTCCATCATTTGCTGCCTCGCTGACACCCTCTGCCTGAACCAGTCCTGGGCCTACGTCCTCGAGACAAGAGGACGTCACTGCAAGGCCAGGACCCGGCAGAGGAGTGGCCCACCTAGTGCCCCTCACATAGACCACTGGGTGCGTGAGGAACAGCACCATCCACCTACCCTACAACCCTGCAACGGAAGAAAGTGGCTCTGGATCCAGCACCTACACACAAATTTACAGTCTTGTAACGACACTAGTCGCTTACAAAAACTATTGTGTCAAAATTAGATGTAAGTCTGAAAACGTCAAACATGTTGGCGAAACATGTTATTTGTAAAAAAATTGCCCCAACTGTTTGGAATAATTTGGACAAGCAGTGTGTTGTCAAACGCTATGGTCGTATAGTTCTGTAAAAAAATTCGGTCACCTGTTCTATCTTATATCACAAAGCGCGGGTGTGAATGAGAAAGAACAGTTGCAGCCGAAAAATACTATCTTACCCTTTCACACTAACGTCGTAATAATATGTGTGAGTGAGACGCACCTGTTGTTTCTACCTTAGAGTATCATACTTAAGGCCCATTGTGGACAAAGAGCGAGAAGTCAATACTGTTTTTAAATGGATTGAAATTGAAATTATATGCGGTTTTCTGTTTTGTATCAGTCTGTTTATGACAGACTGTTTATTTTACAAAACAAGTATTGATCACAAATGAACCAAACGCCAAACGGCTTGTTGTTCAGTATATTAAAATGACAAACGCCTGTTTCTTTAAGTTTCTTGCATTTTGTTTCAATCATTGAACGAAACTAAGCTATACGGCTTAAGCGGAGTGGAGTGTGGATATTGTTTAGTTTAATAGCCTTTTAGTTAATGTCGATGAGAGAAAAGAAATGCCTGTTATTTTATTTGGTAAAATTCTACAATTCCTCTTCACTGTTAATACGCATAAGTTTTTAAAATAAAACTTCGTTTCACATTACAAAAAATTAGGAAAAAATATTTGCGTGTAAAATAACGCATTTAAATTTCTTGGGCATTAACTATGTAACAATTTCTAGACATTTTGTAATTAAGGGTTTTATCCACTATGTACATTTGTTACTTAATTTTATTATTGTGTTACCGGTTTCGACAGAGAAAAAACTAAGTTTAAACATTAAAATATATGTATTTTTTAAATTTAATGTAAATCAAATTTAATAATTAATAATATACTTGCAGTAAATTAAAAAAATAAAATAAAAAAAATAAATGGAGTTCTATGAATTAAACACAAAAACAATTAATTAATTAAAAATATTAATACATATTTGTGCACTTTAGAAAGTTTAGAAATAAAAACCATTTAAATAAAATTTAAAAAGAAACGTTTGTTTAATATTCAATAACCTATTTAAAAAACTTATTTTACATGTAATACAATATACATATTAGTTATTTGTTTTTATCACTTTGAATTACTTTATATCACTTTTCACAGAATTAGTACCGAACTAGTTAGTATGCATAGATTTTTTTTTAACGACCTGGCAATAATTTTTTAGGTTGGCACTAATGTCTTGATCTAACTTCGTATCGATTAATATTCAACATGGCACCAATTCGCTAACTGAAAATGGAAAACTTACATGTACGACGAGTATATGAATATTTTTATAATTGAAATTTAAATGCATTGGGCTAATATTTTTTTCTAATTTTTAGTAATCTGAAATGAAGTTTAATTTTAAAAACCTATGCGTATTAACAGTGAAGCGGAATTGTTGAATTTTACCCTTTATTTTTATTATATTAATTTGAAAAACTATTTATACAAAAATTATCTTGCTATATAGTATATAGCAATCCCGGTGAGTTACATAACTCATTTCGAGATTTGAGGAATTTACAAAACGCAAAAGGGAGATAAATTACTAAAAAATGGCTCTAAATATCACTTTGTAGTTTGCTAACTAAAGCAATTCTACGAATGATTTATCTGTAAATACTTTACACGTAGTTAGGAAAATGTATAAGGTTTCAAAACACAAAAATCCTCGAACTGTAATTTTTAATATTCTACGAAATACATACCAATACGTCTGAAAATAGGCTCAGTTTGAAAACCAATGAAGGCCATTTTGAATGTTTTACCTGAAGGTTCAGTACATATTTCATACAGAATTTAAAAGATTACAGTTTGAGGATTTGTGTCTTTTGAAACCTAATTCATTTTCCTAACTATTCGTATGGAATTCAGTTAGCAGACTACAAAGTGTGTATTTTTGGGTGCATTAACAAGCACAATGCAGTGGGTACAAAAATAAAGAAGAGAAGTAATTATGGTTTGGGTATGTAGAGCGGATGAACGAAGAAAGAAGTGTTAGGAGAATATAATATGACGCAAATGAAATGTCCTTGCTCAGGTGAAACGAGCTGAGCGGTCTTGTTTCGCAACCGGTTGGGTTTCTTCGTCATGAATCTACTTGCTCGACATACATGGACACACCCAACCTTTCCTGAATGCGTTTGGCAATCAGCAGTTCGTCAACCAATCAGAACACTTATAGGACAAGGAGTTCGAACAAGAATCTGCTTGCTGGACACCCGAACTTTCACGAACGCGTTTGGCAAATACCACTTCATCGTCCAATAGCACTCCAATTCCCTGTTTTTTTTTCAATGGTTTGGGCAAACAGTTCGATCCCTCCTACATAAAGTATTATAACTTCAAAATCGGAACTTTACAGGAGAGTGGTTTAAAGGGACAAAAGCTTGGTGCAAGTTGAGCTTTTGATCGTTTTGCACCAAATTTGGGACATAATTGACAATGAAGGTCACAAGTTCGTTTTGGTTTTTTAAAAAGAGCGAAGATGCCCACATTTAGTCAAAATCATCTCCTTTGCTTTTGTTTAGTACAGTTATAAAATGGAACATATTAAAATATTGAGGTAGATCTAATAAGTACCTACCCCAACCATTTTGGAATATTTTGTGCATTTTTTTTGTAATCAATTTTTGTTAAAACAGGTAGTTAACAGAACAAACTTATTTATTGCAGTCAGTTGTTGAAAGTCTTACTTTGATTACTAAAGTCAAATGGAATTAAGTATCTTTTTATTAGCTGATAAGGTTCTTATTTAATGTTTACGAAGCCCTGGCCAAATGATTAAATGCAATTTTGTACAACAACTGATCGGAATTTCAACATCAATAAGCATTATTTCAAGCAACAAAACATCATCATTCAAAGAAGAAACAAAATGTATAAAATCTTGGAAGCAATTTTGCTAAGAACTACTCAAGTGGTGTTAAAGCCAGTCGAGTAATTTTACAATTCAGACTCATTCTTAATATGCATAGATTATTGAAATAACACTTTGTTTTAACTGAAACATGAAACAACTATTTACATCGGCGGAGATGTAAAATAATTTTTAGGTTAGTTTTTTGGTTTTTTCTTTTTAAACCCAAACTAAAAACCTATATTATATATAACTATTATATATTAACTGACTTTTTTTATAAATGGATTATTCTCACGTAAGTGTGAACATCTGTAAAAACCAAGTATAAATAAATAATTAATTTACTGTGTCATATTTAAAACAGGTTATTAGGTTCTTAGTTTGGGTTTAAAGAAGAAAAAAAAACTTACCCAAAAACGAGTCTAAATTGTAAAACTTCACTGCAACTCTAATTCTGAGAGCCGTATATTATTAAAGAAATGTTAAAATATCTTACTAAGCAGTAAACAATGAATTTGGTAAGCTCGTCAATATTTCGGTCATTCACATTGTGATTACGCGCAGGAATGTAAACAACGGGCCTTCCGCTCATGTCCCGGTGTCTCAACACTCGTCCCTTCTTTCCGAGCATGTGTTTTTTTACTTCTTCTGTCTCCTCGGTTAGATTTGCCACTCCGTATTCCTGTCGCCATTTGTTGGTTTTCAATATCGCCTGAAAAGTAATAATGTTGAATCAGAATAAGAAAGATTGCATTGATTTAAAAATATGTTTTAATATGCAGGTAATTGTTAAAGATATCAAGAAATATTTTAAACGAGAACGTAAAATTTATCTAAAGATAAAATAATATTCAACATCTTCATGTTTTGTTAATCTTAACACTTACGGGAAACAATCTAGAAATGTGACTCATACATACTGTGACATTGCATTATGAATGTGTGATGGTTTCTAAATGAATAAACAGGTTTTATTTTCAAATGTCAATTATGTTGAAAGAAACAGTTTACCAAAACTTGAACGATTTTACAACAAAGATACATTGTTTTCCACAGGCATGTAATACACAACATGGTGTATTGTATCAAAATATGAAACTATAAATGTTAAAAAAAATCTACTACAAAATATTGAAAAATGAAGGGTTTTTAATGGGTCATTTTTATCAATCACCAAATCTAATATAAAAGATAACCATATGTTAGATTAATTGAATGAATGTACACCTTACCCTGAATGTGTAATTTTTTTATTGATATTAAAAAAATAATAACTTACTTGGAATGCCTTATCAACATCTTTAAACGCTCTTAGGTACCGTCTCAATGAAAATTCGTTATGATATTGGGCAGGATCCGCATCCGATATCATTTTCATTCTAGATTTCAGGTCTTTCAAATCCTCTTCGTTAACCGGCTTTACTTCATTTGTTGACATCTTGATGCGATAATTAGGATACTCTAAGATAAAATGAATAAGAACTCACAAATATAAAACAAAAATAAACTCTCATAACCTTAAACCCGCGGAGACACGAAGTGCGCTGTCACTTTTGGCATTTAACTTAACGAGAGGTTCATCCCACTTTTCTTTTTTGAATGAGATTTTCTGTAAGTTGGCATTCTTGGCAAAATAATTACAGTAGGAATCTGCACTACGATAGATTACTTAGCTACTCAAAGGTAGATGTCACTAAGCTAGGTTTTGAATGCTCCATTTTTAGAGACCTGAAAATTTCTCGTTTGCGATAATACGAATTTTTACGCGAAATTTGTCATTTTTACATGAAAAACGCGAATTTCACAACTTTCGGACAAATAACTGAAATTTTCGTATTTTCACTCGATTTTCTGGAGCTTTAAAATAAGAAAGTAATATTATTAATTCTAAATATATCTTTGTCTATGGTTTTATGGTTTTTGAAAAGCTTGAATAGCCATAAAATGGAACCCAGCTAACTTCACGTCGAAAACGTCACGTACTGTATTTATCGATTTTGTAAATAAAGACAAAAACGGCTTTCTGACATTTTTTCCCGTTAAACACCACACCTTTTGCTGAAAAATAACACCGTTTTTCTCAAAAATTCCACAAAAAATAACGCGAATTTATCGAATGGATGTTTTCGTGTTTAATGGATATGGATGTCCTTATCCATTAAACACGAAAATAATATTGATAGTTAATGTTTAATTTCGTGTAAATAATTTATGGAGTTCAGAGCCGGTCTCACGACGCCTTGTGAAGTAAGTACTGATTACGCCCCCACCCTTTTTAAAATTTCAGAATAACAATTCTTACGATATACGATTACGGGTATACATCTTTTATTAAAATATTTATTTATTAATTAATAAGTTCTGGTAGAGAGTTATCTTTTTTAACAACTACCAAACTAGGCACATGCCCGCATTATGGTAGTCGAATGCTTGATCTTGACATTGTTAACTTTACTGTCGGTGGTGTTTCTAACGTAGGTACCTATATGTAAGTTTCAAAATGGTAAATCAAGCAGATAACACACAAATAAAGCGAACATTTTCTGTCGCCAAGGTCAAACCAATAGAAGCTATTAATTTATCATTCTTAAATATTAAAGAACACGTAAAAAAAATTCTTGTAATTTGGGAGGTGACAATTTTATCGCGATACTCCTTCGTGTATTGTAAAATAGAAAGGAAAACGTTAAATATTTGCACCCGGAAATGCGAAATATTACTATTAAATAAGAAATATCATATCAAAACAATATTTGAAAGCATACGTTTATGAAAACATTCAAAATATTATTTTGATATTTTTGCTGGGTTCAGGGTCAAAAAACAGACGCCAAAACAAAATTCAGTCAGGAATTTTTTTGGATTTTTATGAAAAGGAAATCTCAAACTGCATCACAAAGTACTGATTCGAAGACGATAAAATTACTGTATTTAAGGTCAAACCTCCGAATTATGTCTTAAGAATATATTAAGCTTGTTATTGTAAGCGGCTGATTCAAAACCTTGAAGAAAGGCTAAAGTTTTCCCTCAAACCCCTTTGCAAAAGAAAACAGAAACCGTTGAATATTTTTTACTGCAGGCTTTTTGAAATTTTATTTGTTCAAGTGGGCCGTACAAAAAAGTTCGCGGGCCGCGGGTTGTGAATCATTGATGTCGTGTAAGCATTGAAAGTATGTATATTATTATTTTAAAATTATTCAATTTTAATAAATGTTGTCATAAATAGGTTTTTCTGGTTTGTATGTTAATGACAATATTTATAAAAAAATAATAATTTTAAAATATAAAAAGAAGAACTGCAAAAAAACGCATTATCAGCTTAAAATAATTAGTAATTTAAAAAAAAAATTCCTTTTCCAGAATCTAATTTCATACTACTAATACTTGACAGTACCTTTTCGAGCTGTCCTTTGAAAATGATAGATATTGATTTTTCTTAAGATATGATTTACAATATATATATAGGCTGTTTTAAATACATGGTAAAGTGAATGGTATAATGCTGTGCAGGCTCGTGACTTTTGAGTGAGCACTTAGTGAGGGCACTGCCTTACCTACCATTTAAATCTCCATACAAAAAATTGAAATAAAAAAAAAGAAAATCATTTTCGGCTTCAAGAACATCAATAACGTCGTATTTCTCTAGCTCACTCAAAAGTCACGAGCCGCCACTGGTATAATGCAATAGTTCCGAACTACAAGATCGTGATCGACCAGTTGATCGCGGAGCAAAATTTTGTTGATTCAATAATTAACATAGTGAATTGTGAAAATAATTATTTTACCGTATTTTAAATTTCCAACCATGGATGAAAATAATTATATCCTAGTCGTATGACAAATTGGTTTTGCTAGATTCGAGTTTATCTGTTAATGAAGCGATTTATTGGTCAAAGTTTTTGTTTAATATTGGAACAGCTCGGATGGGATTTCTGCTTCCAATCTCCTTCCTTCCTTAATATTGAACTCTCTTTTCTCGAATTCCTTCCTCAAAGACCTACCCACTGAAGACGGATTCATTAAGAAAAGACCAGGGAACAATACATCTCGTCGCTGGTGATTTTATTTGCAACTAATTATGATTCGAACTTTCGTCGCTATCACGAACGGATCGTCCTTTATCGTGTTAATAAATTCTCGTTTTCGTATCGCCGCAATCATCGATAGTTAATAATCTCACCAGTTTTATTTAAACTCCCAAAAACAATATTACACGAGATAACGGATATAGATAACAGATACATAACATACATATAGCTCCCACCTGGAAAATGTTAGCAAGAAGACCGAGACTCGCATAAATATCAGAAGAAAACTAGCGGGTGTTGCGATGCAAACACCTTACGGACAGCTACGATTTCCTTGGTCTACTCGGTAGCAAAACATTGCGTTCTAGTGTGGGCTAGAAGTGCACACACACAGAAGATCGAGGTGCAACTAAATACTGCTGTGCCAACGGTGAGTTGAATACTTCCCTCCACCCTTGTACAATGGCTCTCTATCCTCTCGAATATCGCATCGCCCACTGTAAGACGAGAGAGAGCAACCCTTCAATAATACAAAAAGGCCGTGAATAGTAACATTCCACTTCAAGATGATCTTGCAAACCTCCCGGCCAGCCTCCTGACGTCCAGGAATCCTTTTTGGACTGAAGGTGAAAGACTGCTTCTTTCACGATACTCCCCTGAAGAGTAGTGGTGAACTCAGTGGCAGACCCCGGAAGTACAAAACAAGCACCTTATTAAAATGATTTTTTTTGGTCAAAAAACCTTTGTAACTTTTTTAATCAAAAAAATTCAATTTAAAATGGAATTCCAACATTAATTGGCAGTTTCTAAATTAGAAATAATTAAAAGCACATTGTTGTAGACCCTACTATTAAATTGCCAGGGTTCTGCCTCCCTCGGAAAACGTGGACCTCATTAAACCGCATCCGGTGCAGTCACAGCCGTTGTGCGTATATTATTCATAAATGGGACCTAAACGATTCAGAACTTTGTGAATGTGGACATATTCAAACAACAGAAACATATCTTAGACTAATCCCCCTTCATCAGTTTCCCGATGGCATATCTGTGCTGAACCGAGTGACTCCCGATCCCGTCGACTGGTTGAATAAACTCAGCATCCCACTATGACATCCACCAACTCTCCCCCACCATACGAAGAAGAAGAAGTGATAGCAGAGTGCATCCAGCTGGGATTTGCAAAGTAGAGTATCGCCCAAGCCGATAATTACAAGGTAGGATTTCATAGGATTCATTCCTTTTGTACCACCCTGAAAACAAAATACCTAACACCATCAAGTAACTTGTTTATCATTAATTTGAGCGACCACAGTTTTGAAGAATTCAAAAATGGTAACATAAGAAATTCGTCTAAGATTTTTGTTAGAAGTCGATCCCGGTGAAAACTAGAGAAAAAAGTAGCTTCCAACCTAAAAAACCCTAAGTTCCTACTCAAGTACATACCTTATTTCTGAAAGGTGATTGCGTACATCAGGCGTATTCAAATTATAAAGAGTTCAAGTAGGCACTTGTATATAAAAAGTATTTGTGTAGATAAGTACCTAGGCATTGGGTAAATTCATAACTAGTGTAAGTTATAGATCTTGGAAAGTTGTAAGCGCTCCTAGGAAAAGGCCTCCTCTCCCGCTATCTCCTTCCAGTTCCTTATGTCTAATGATGAGGTGGTCGCCTCCCGAGCGTTCAACCATTTATTGGCCTTCTAAATGCTTTTTATATATTTTTTATATGAACACCGAACTGTGTCACAACTGCTCCCAACTATCCAGAGCCGAAACTATGGCATCCACAATTATTGGGTTATATTGCGAGGCAGAAGAAAGTGGGGAAGGGAATGAGATGCGGAAGATAAAGGTTGAAAATTAACTGACTATTCAGATCTGATCACCAAACACGGCTAAAGCCATTTCAAGCAACGTTTCGATTCTGAATGGTGGTCTTTCACCAGGGCGATACTAATAGAATCTACCACTTTGGAACGTGCAGCAAAAAGTACTAAGTAGCAGTGGCGTGCATTTCATAAAGGCTGAAAAGCTGTGCCTATCTTAAAGAAAACGAACGATTAAATTAAATAAATATTTTTTTTATGTCAGAGTCGTTCTACATTGATAAATTCAGTATGACATTTTTTTTAGTAAGATAATAAACTTGCCATATTCAAATACTCGATGGAAAATTCATATCTTAACTTGAGAAACTACACACAGCCTACCTTTGGTAATTAATTAATTAATTTAATTACGCCTTAGTGAGCTTTTACATGAAAATAATACAGTACAGTTGAGTTAACTATTTGTTATATAACAATGGTGGAGCAAGTACATGGTATTGATTTACAAACCATAATATATGAGTCAAACACATGTGAAATTACATAAAAAAACACCTTTCAAAATTAAAGATAACATTAGCAAATTAGATATGTAACCACTGTGAAACATAAAGTGAAATAAATTATTAGAAAAAAATAAACTACGGTAAAAAATACAAGACTAAAAAATACAATACGCTGTTAAATCACTACGGAGTGGAAAACTCGATCTTTCAGCAAAATATTTATGTACTTAGAGTTCGTTTCAGCGTTAATACGGAATCTCCAAATATGTCGATAAGGTTCCCAAATATATTACCAAAATTATGCCGTCGATATGCAGTGAGACTATGGCATCCCCCCATTGGGGAATGTTGTGAGGTTGAAACGACGTTTCAACTCTGAATGGTGGTCTTTCACCAGGGCGATACTGAGAATATCTTCCACTCTGGAAATATACTGTATATTATTTTTAAATGAATTAATTGTGAAACAACACAAATTAATTAAATAAAATTTACTTGCGCACGCCGGGACTTGAACCCGCGACCTTCGGATTCGTAGTCGAGAGCCTTACCCCTCGACCATGGAGGCCGTCAAGTTGATAGTTTGTTTTAAAATTGTCACAGAAAAATGTCGTAGAGTAATGCACGTTACTGCTTAGTAGGCATATATTTTTATTTAATTAATTTTGTAATAACATAAATTAATCTGGATGTGCAGCCGAGGATCACTATGAATCCCGTTAGAATTACTTCACCCCCGCTCCGACCAGCACTGTCCAATGATGTGTACCACGTGGTTTTAATCTACGCCTTCGAAGATTCTTCCTCTCAAAAATGGCATAGTTAAGTACTTAGGTACGTTTTCAAAACATGGCAACCCGACCTGAATATTATTATTTGTGACCTCTGATGGATGCTCCGTCGGCCTAGTAGGGCAATTTGAAATTCGAACGCGTTACCCGCGCCCCTAAATCACGGCGCTGCCAGCGCTAAGCGGGCCCCCGGGAACCATTATTTACCGGAATGTATTTTCCTCGCCTATAAAAATTCGATGGTTAAATAAACAGGGGTAAGAGACATTCAACTACCAGGTTTAATTGCATATTTGCGGTGGTGCGCTATCATACTAATTTGCGAACTAACTGATATTGTTTTATTATGCAGTACCTACTTACTTCAGCCACCAACTGCAAAGTTTTAAAATATCTTAAATCTATCTTAAGTACAATATAATGATCAGTTGAACAATTTCGATGATTTTGACGGTAGGTACGTGGGCAGATATATGTAAGGGCGGAGGGGGGGGTGGGGTGCCACCCTATCCTATTATACAGTGGCGTGCATTGCTCCTTAACCAAGGGTAGGCTGTAGTTTTTTAGGCGTTGATTATCAATATTCATCACACTATAATGTCTGAATGATAGGACCCTCAAGACAAAATACAAATACAAATTAGAAATTTGCCAAGCAGAAGCACGATTTTATGGCAGACCGATCATGAAATAAGTATTTTCTGAAATTAATGGATTTTTGTTCAGATATCTGAAAAAGAAAGGTAGGCACAGCTTTTCCGCCTTTATGGGCTGCACGCCAGTGCTATTGTACTATATTGAATTATGGATTGAGAGAAAGCAAAGTAAGTAGGTCATTCTAAGTAGTTCTTCATATATGTCTCAAACAGAAAAAGACATACGAGGTGTGTTCAAAAGAAAGGGTGAATTTTGAATTTTCGCGGGCTTTGTACATTCGATTATCGATTTTTTTTGTGTTATGTTGGATCAGTGGTTTGTTTTTGACAACCGGAAAGGTTAGTCACGGGCCGGTCCGAAATTTGCGTTTTGCCGCTATACGGTCGGTTTCACCAGTGGTCATATGGACATAGTCGGGAGCGTACGTCCAATGGCTCGCTCCTAGTTGATACCCTAATATCGTTGTCAGTAATCATATTATGAACGTCAGCGAGAGCGCACGCACCTCGCGCGAACGCCTCCGTATTTAAACAAAAACTTCGCACTGACACTTGACAGCTACAATGACATTAATATTAATTTTAATTATCCAAGAAATTTTTTTTTGATATCTTTTGGTTAATTGGGGGTTATAAATCACATATGACAGAATTATATTTTATTTTAGTTTTTCAAACAAATTTATATATATTTTGGAATATCAACTTTTCAAATTATGAGACGGACTTGTTCCAAGGTGAATTTCTTTAGCGAATTACTCGAGGAAATTCAAACAGAATAAAACCATTTAATGTTACTAAAAATTGTAATTAAAGTACAAATAAAATTTAAAAAAAAAACACACATTTATTTAAGGATAGTAACAAACATATAAAAAAATTATTTTAAAGCGGTAAATAAACAGCGCTTTCCAAAGCGAAATTTTAAATTCCAAGAGAGCTTCGCTCAGCGGAGACAATTGCCATTATTGCCAAGACAAAAACTAGTAACTCGATTAATATATTTATGCCGTCGGCCACACTGCTGGCCCGCTCGATGGTAGCTGCTACACGGTTGGTTTTGACCGGAAATTCTAGGTCTAGTAATGGCCCAGCATTCCCTTCTCGCCTTTTCTGGGCCAGGAATTTGCCGCCACATTGTTCGTTTTGCCCATTTATGGCGAAACCACTGGCTCGTGTGGAAGGTCTATTATAACTTTCAAAACAGAAAATACGAAATACAAAGCTTTCCGAATTTTTTTATCAAGTTCGATATTCTAGAATTTTAAGTAAAAACTTACATAATAAATAATACAGAATGGTGTTAAAGTGTTATTTTACAATGTTTAAGGAATATTTTTAAGATCGAAGATCGAACTAACCCAAATCAAGAGTCCAAGCAAATGCAAACCTTACTGAAGTACGAAACGTATGAAAGGGTCGATCAAATCATCAAATTCGAAGGCTTTTTGAAAAACAAACGAACTCCGGCGTACTTCCTAAAATTCCAACAAAATTAAGCACTCCTTATGCAGGTGGCGAAAGGTTGAAATTCCCGCTTAACACCGGCCGCATGTTTCGATTTACGCAACAAAAACATCACAAGAACACGTGCTTTATTTTATAAAGCTCAGGCATAATTATTAAAATGTTTTTTATTTCATTTTCTAAAAAACTTCATTTCAATATTATTTATATTGGAAAAAGGGTTCGTAAGTAGAAGATTTTGTACTTTAAACATTTTTTGGTCTGATATAAATATATTTTTTCTGGGTTTATAAAAAGACTCTCCATAAAAATGCCCGGTTAAACGAAAGGCTAAGGTGAGTTCTACTTGCAGTATTTAATTAAATCATTTATGATATTTCTAGGCCATCAAATTTTCAAACAAAAAACACTTGAATTTGCATTACTTCTCATTGCATCGCCTTAAAGCGGTACACGCGGTAATGGACCTCGTTGCAGAGCGAAATATGAGAGAACGCGCCCTTGAGGTGATTTTTCCATGAAAACGGCGATATAGAAGTAATCCAATTGTTAACGCGAATCCAAATCGAACTTTTTGAAAATAACTCCGCTGTTGGAATTAGAGTATATACTATATATAGATTATTTCATATTTTCTTTCTTGATTTTCATGTTTATTTTAATTTATATGATTAAACTTAATTTAATTTCTTTTTATTCTTCTGTTAAACTTATTGAAAATATATATGTCTGCATTTAAGTACCGTATTATATAATTTTGTGCCCTACATCTGTCTCGATACGGGAATTTTCTCGGTCAGACAGATATCAAGAAATCATGTTTTAACAAAAAATATATTTAATCATTGAAGAAGATAATATTAACACATCCCAAATGAACCACGAAACCGAAAAAATATTATCTATATAAACTGAGTTGAAATTAAAGAATGCGCACTTATTTCTGCAAACATCACAGGCGATTGTACAGGTACCTACATACTTAATGGGAAAATAACAGAACGCCAACAAGTCGGGTAATATGGTAGGAAATTAACCGTTGTATGCAAAATGGTAATTCCGAGAACTTACCGCCGCCAACGGGTTAAAGTCTGAACAAATTAACTAATCCCGTTAACCGAAAAAAATTATTTATCTCCACACAATTACCGTATTTTCCATTTTGTTACTGATCTTGTAAACTTTTGGAGCGGTCCATCTCCACACGTAACTTCCAATCCTAAAATTGAACAATAACACTATAAATATTTCAAATAAATACTAGCTTTTTTTTCCCCGCTAATATTATAATAAATGTAATATCAGTAGTAAAGAAGGATAAAATAGCAATGCTTTAAAAAAATATATTTAAAAAATCCTACTGTCAATAAATTTTAATTTCTCTTCAATTTTTTTGTAAAACGCCATTTCCTCAAGCATCTGGTAGTTGTTTGGTTTCGATTCCTCCGAACATATTTAAAAAAAAAATTTATGTGAAGTCAGTTATTGCTGAACATAACCCGACTCCTGTCTTAAAATGTTACTACTTTTGCAGTATTATTGTGAATGTATTATTTTTGTAAAGCCGTGTATATAGTGTATAATATTTTGTAATTTTATTAGATGAATATGGACCTAAGGCGTACTGTAGGAGTAATATTAAGAATAAACAAGAATGTATGTAATATGTTAAGAATGTATAAATAGAATGTAAAAGGAGCACTGTAGGAATACCACTGAATGGAGTTATTTAATCTTTTGTTTTAAGTTTATTTTTGGCAAAGCGCACTTGAAGTGAAATAACCCAAACTGCGCTATATAAATGCTTTGTTATTATTATATTATTATTATTAAGGTTTTTTAAAATCCCTCCCCCCATGGTTACGGCCCTAGGCCCAGGAGGCCCAATACCGACCCTGGTTCCGGGTCCCCATGCTCGTGTCCCGCGTGCCCTAAAGGTAAAGACGGAGCTGCTCACAGGTTAAATGTCTGGAATATATCATTACAGAAGATATGAAAGATGTAGTAGAAGATATGAAACGACAAAGAAGAGCCATTAATATACGGTTTGGAACGCTCTCAAGGCGGCTCTACCACTGTAGCGACGATGATAGGAAACTGCTTTTCAAGACATACTGATTGCACTGCCCTATACATATCTGAGTTGTGGACACAAAACTCAGCAGCGCAATAGGACAAACTGGTGGTGTGTTACAACAATGCATGGAGACGACTTCTGCAACTTTCAAGGTTCTACGGTGTCTCCATGATGTCACTGAAGGGAGGGTTCACGAATTCCCCGTCTTACTTCGTCATGGACTAGCCAGCTTCTGGGGCAGGACATGGAAGTCAACCAATGTCATTGTTGTGGCTGCATTCGAATGGCTCAGCTCTCAATTCGACGGTGTTGTAGGTAAGTCCTGTTAGGATAAACAATCTAACAAAACAGATGAAATTATCGTGCATTGATGCTTTTTACCTTATTAATCCCCTCATTGAGATAAATTGCACAAATAGTCAGTTCTATTACCTACCAAATTGAATTAATAAAATTTTTATATGATTTCTCACGAGAGTCCCAATTGCCCTGTGGGTCTATGGCAACAATTTAGGGGGTGTTATGAAGCTAAAGGAAGTGGGGAAGGAAAGGAATCGGGAAAGAGAAAATCTGGAAACACCTGACTACTCGACTGTATTTTGATACTGATTGGCGATCTCTTTATTTATTTATTAAAACTTAACTTACATACTGTTGAATTTTATCTTTCTTAACTAATTTACTTCTTACAATGCATTTCTAAAGTTTCAAATAAACATAAAAATTAAATCGAAAATTAATTTGGTAAACAAAATAATAGCACCATGTAAATCACCCTTGTTAAACATGTTTCTTTGTTATTTTGACTCCTCCCACCCACCCCCCTCTCCAAATCACCACTCCCACTATCCTCACCTTATAATGTTTAATTATTTTTGTACTTGTTTAATTTAAGTTAGTTTTAAGAACGCTAGTGAATGACATGGAAGTGTCGAAACCGGTAGCGCAGTAATGAAATTAAGTAACAAAAGTACGTAGTGGATAAAACTCTTCAAACAGAATGTCTAGAAATTGTTACATAGTTAATGCCCAAGAGATGCAAAAAAAATAATATTTCATACCTTGAAGAACAAAGGGGTTGTTCTTTTTTGGAACTCTGATTTCATTTCACGTCCTTGAGCTATGTCCAGTGAATGTTCTCGTTATAAGTATATAATTTTGTTAAAGAAGTATTTTTTTAACAGGTTGTTTTATATTTTATCTATATGTACATTGCTTTTACTAATAAATAGTAAATGCAAGTTATACATAAAACAATAAATAACTTATTACCAAAATACTTTTCAAACAATTATATATGTACGTACATACATTTGGTGTAATAGGTTTTTTTAAAATTATTTTATGTAAACATGTATATCTTTCAGTGACGTGCAATCTATATAGGTTGAAAAGCTGTGTCTACCCTAAGAAAAACGAACAAAATGAGAAATTAAACAATAATGAAATAAATGGGCGAAAAGGAGCTTGTACACCCATTTATTCAGTTGACCGCAAGGATCAATGGATGATGATAATTAATTTGCCATTTTCAAATATTCATTGAATAACTAGATGCAGCCTACCTTTGTTCATAGAGCATTGCACGCCACTGAGATCTGGACGATTACACATATGTTATTCACAAAATAGATTGTTTTATTTTATATAACCACGAAACGAAATGGATAACACTGCCCAAGCTAGCGTAACAAGTAGGGAACAACTTTATTAATTAATTCCATTAATTTAACATTATTTGTCAAATTTATAATGTCAAAAATATAATGTACGCAATATCAAAATGTTAAAGAATATTAATGTAAATAAACTAAAGTGTATAAAGTATCTGCCGCTCTGGAACCAGGGGTAATCTAACTAAATGTTACTGTGTGAATTAATCCATAAAAATTTTAAAGTAAATGCATAATTGCCCGCCTCGATATTTGATCCCGTAACCTCTGTGTCCACTGGACCAGGTCCAGAGACAAAGTGCTTATCACTCTTCGACGGAGGTCATCCCATCAAATGGACTATTTATAAAATATTTAATGAGGGCCTCATATTTCTGATTGATTATTATTATTTTATTTTTTCGTTTTATCCATTTTATTTAACTTCGATGTAACAATATAAATGAATAGAACAAAAGAGAAGAACATTCCCGATAAACTACTTTTAGTAGTTTGTCAACAATTGATTCAGAGTTCAGTAAAAATCTGTAAGTTGTAATTCTTTAATATCTTAGGTACCTACCTACCTATATAATATTCTAAAATATATATACATATGCACGTAGGTACCCACTTACAAATATATTTATAATTTTTTAATTTTAGGTTGGTAGCGCAGCAACAACTTTTTGTCTTTAGCATTTCTGTTGGCATTGTAATTCTGTAAATATTTGAGTACCTGCCAGATTGAATGTTTTCATACCTGAGGTAATCCTATTTACTACAATTGCTTTGTCCTTTCTATTCCCGCTAAGAGCTAAAATATAGGAATGACCCGAGGATGTCTGCTGTCTGTAATTATTAACTGCCTGAAAACCCCAAAATACGACTTTATTAGAAACGCAACCCTTCTTGTTTGTACGTTTTAAATTGTAACTTTTTTTAAATTTTTAATTATTTTATTGAAGTTTTAAAAACCTCGTTGTAATATTTAATCATTGAAGAAGATACTATTAACATAACCTAAATGAAACATGCAACCAAAAAGAAACAACAGAAAATTAAAAGATATCAGTCCCAGATGCGACTGATATCTTTTTATTTTCTGTTGTTTTTTTTCGGTTTCATGTTTCATTTAGATTATGTTAATATTATCTTCTTCAATGAATAGATTTAAATTGAAATTAGGTTATTAGCTATCTACCTTTGTCGTGCAGCCCACAAAGATTGAAAAGCTGTGCCCACTTTAAGAAAAACAAACCATTAAAATAAATTTAAAAGTTATTTAAAATAATGACAAGTTTCTGATCAAGACGTATTTTTTCCATGAATTTGGTAAGGAAAGTATTTAAAATAAAATGTTGATGGACTATTGTTCAATTACAAAAAAAAACATAACACGAAATGAAATAAACAAGAGCTACAGAAAAAGAACAGCACATACGAGTACATAATACATGAACGAAGTAATGCCAAATATAGGACAAGAATATACATTTGAAAGAACATTCTAGTCAAAGTCTGAATAAGGTTTTGGTAGAGTTCATGATTTAGAGATTCTAAATAATAATATTCGATTAATTGATAAACTAAAGTTCTTTAAAACTTAAGACAAGATTTTTGTGCATAGTGCAAAGGGTAACAATTATTATTTTTATAAACAATAATTATTAATCTAAAACACTCATCCAAATTGAAAAAACCTTCCAAGCAAAGATAAATGTCGCCGGCAGGACTCGAACCCGCACCCTTCTAATGTCCGGTCAGATAATAATAATGGAACACTAGTATATATTGATTAACTTGGCGGGTCTGCGATAAGCCGACGTAGCTCAACGGTAGAGCATCTGACCGGACATTAGAAGGGTGCGGGTTCGAGTCCTGCCGGCGACATTTATCTTTGCTCGGAAGGTTTTTTCAATTTGGATGAGTGTTTTAGATTAATAATTATTGTTTATAAAAAATAATAATATTCGATTTTAAAAATCGTAAAGCCTGACAAAAATCATTTAGACTGGTATCAAAAATTTAAAGGCCCCGACTCGAGTTAACAAGTCTTGATATTTTGGACAGTGGAGAATGGTATCCATAATTAGTAGTGTTGATTGAGGAAAAGGTATTCATTGTTTCTGAGTCTACGGCAAGGAATGTTGAACTGGAAGAGTTGCAACAAAGAAGGCGACTCAATAATACAATTAATTATTTTGAAAAGGCAAATAGGATCAACGTTCTACCCGTGCTTTTCTAATGAAGAAATGCTTATGGTTTGATCAATTTCATCATAGGAGTAATCTCACCTTTCTCGCCCCAATCTCCACGCCATACCACGTAAGAAGCGGTGTTGTACCGATTTAATATGATGAATATGAATAGCAGAGAAAGGAGACCAAATAATACTGACATATTCAAGATGAGGGTGAACTAATAAGCAGTAAAAGGTTCAAGAAGTTTTAGTGGTTTATTAGCGATATTGTTTAGGCAACAAAAAGAAAGCTTACATTCTAAAGTGACACCAAGGCCCCTATTGATCTGACGCTATATAATTTATAATTGAAGAGGATCGGTTTATTAGCTTTATAAAATAACATAAATTTACATTAATCAATGTTTAGTTCTAGGCAGTTAGTTTTATACCGATCATTAAATGAGTCAATGGAGAAGAATACAGTCATGGTAATACTTTATTATTTGAAGGATCTAATTGTTATCTGCAAAAACGTCAAAATTGCGAGTAAGAAAATGCACCGGTAATATAGTTAATAAATGTGTTAAAAATAAGAGGAACTAGGAACTATTTAAGGAGTGGAAAACATCTTCAATTGAGCTTTGGCAATTATTCAAGTCAATATTTTCTGTATAGTTGTGTGAGGGGATGGTGCACGATTTATTAGAATAAACAGAGAAGTGTTTCGCAAAGAGGTTAGCTATGTCAAGTCCGTTTGTAGTATAAGTTTCATTATAGAACATACTTGAAGGGATATCATTATCGGTACGATTTTGGGCCACAAATTGCCAAAATTGTTTTGGGTTTAGTGGTAATTTTGACTCGGTAACTTCTATGAATGATCTGTAGCACGTGACTGATTCAACTTTTGACAATTCCCCCAGTTACTAACTAAATTTGTGATAATGCATTACGTTTCCAGAATCTTTAAATAATTTGTCAGTTATCTATTTTTTAAATATCAACTGCTCCAGCTTAATGCTGACCCATTTAGGAAACTTAGGTATGGAGTAGATTTCCCTTGAATTATCCTTCTTGGCACACCTTCCTTGCATCACCAGACTCACGATTTGATTATCTTGATGGTGGAATATCTTCCATGGCGTCCCCGACTTCTTCCATCCACTTGCGCATTGTACATGTAAATTTGGAAAAAAAACTTATTGAAGCTTATAAACCTGATTGTAATATATTATATTTTTAAACACTGAAAATAATATTAATAACTTTCAAAATGAAATATGAAACCGAAAAGACACAGAAAATAAAAAGATAACAGTAGCACCTGGGACCCGAACCCAAAACCTCATTGTCTATCCGGGACCCAGGGTCATTATCATGTTTCATTTTGACAATAATTGTTAATATTACCTCCATGATTACAAAAAAATTATATATACGAGGTGTGTTCAAAAGAAAAGGTGAATTTTGAATTTTCGCGGTCTGTGTACATTCGATTATCGATTTTTTTAAATGTTGGTACACATATGTTTATCATATGTTAGCATTATCAGCCATTTTGGATTAGTGGTTTGTTTTTGACAACTGGAAAGGTTAGTCACGTTTTGTTTTTTCTTCGATTTTTTCAAAAAAAATTTTTTGTAAAAAATCGAAAAACATCGATTTTTTTGATTTTTTGAAGAAATGCTGATAAGGACACAGAAAACAAACCGAATCTAAAATTTCACTTTAATCGGAATGATGATGCCCCAGAAAACGGCTATCAAGTTCCGACCAAAACTAGGAAATTCCTCCATAGGATTAACAATTATTAACAATTTTTTTCTTAAAAGAATAAATTTTTTTTTTGAAGAAATGCTGATGAGAATATAGAAAATAAAGCGAATCGAAAATTTCACTTCAATCGGACTGATGATGCCTCAGAAAACGAACCTAAATAAAAAATCGACGAACACCCAAAAACGTGACTAACCTTTCCAGTTGTCAAAAACAAACCACTGATCCAAAATGGCTGATAATTCTAACATAAGATAAACATATGTATACCAACATAACAAAAAAAATCGTTAATCGAATGTACACAGCCCGCGAAAATTCAAAATACACCTTTTTTTTAACACACC
The DNA here is from genome assembly GCA_022606495.2 of Halesus radiatus. NCBI lineage: Eukaryota > Metazoa > Arthropoda > Insecta > Trichoptera > Limnephilidae > Halesus > Halesus radiatus. The sequence goes on from JAHDVE020003878.1 coordinate 22,730, forward strand.
TCGTATATATATTATGTCCAAACCATTTAGATGTCTTTTACTTGTTAACTATCATTACGTTGAGAGCGGTCTGGTATTTTTTTGGATCATCTGTCTCATATTGATCATACACGTCTTTACCACATAAACGCCTGAGGGATCTAAATCTTCATTAAGATTTCTTTGAAAGCGCGAAAACAAATACGAACCAAAACAAACCAAAAATTGTAACGAATAAACCGACGATTTTTTAAAACTGATAGTTGTTTTGTTTTCATAATATTTACAATATGAACGCTCCCGACTTAATATTATCTGTGTTGATCTGTATACTTTGTAGGTAACTTGATAAAGAAAAAATAAGCGAAAGGGATTTATTATTCATGACTAAAAAATTGCAAAATAGTTTGATGGTTTCCTACTTATATGCATACTATTCCTGACCAAATGGCTGGCGGCGAACCGAACGGTTTATTATTTAACGATTACTAATTTTCTTGAATAATCACTGAGTCGAGGTTACTCTAACCCAAGTTACAATTACAATTAGTCTTGTTTTTAGTATAGTCTAATAATTGATCAATGGTAGATGCCGTTAGCATTAATTAATAATGTGTAAGTATATCAACGTAAATCGACAAAAAAATTACATTTTATCGAGATTCCGCTTCTCTTTGGGGATGTTCTGGTACTGAAGGAAGTGGGAAAGGAGAAGAAAAATGTAGAATAACCCAATTATTCAGATCTAGACATAAAAATTTCAAATGCCATTTTAATTAGGTACCCACCTTTCCGAATTTTAATAATAATGGTTCTATAATTCTGAGTGTAGGTACCCATCTGATATGCATTATAGTAAGTAAGGTAAAATACCCCATTTCTGACACGTTTTGAAATTTTTATATATTTTAAAGCTAGCTTTGCATTTATGACACGAAAGTAAATTATTTCACAATCATAGTTTAATTTCAATTAATAAAAAATCACTTCATTTTAAATTATTTTTTCTTACATATGTAATATCATTTAATTTGTATCATATTAACACTTTAGGTGCCACCGAACGATATATCGTTCCGATACATTGTTGTACTTGAGTGCCACAGAACGATATATAGCTCGAGCCATAAAATTCGTCACGCGTTACCCACGGTTCTATTACGTAACATTAATGAAAACATGTGTCTAAAAATAAAAGTAATCAAAATAAAAAATATATATATTCATGGATTATCGACACTTCTCCAGCATTTAAAAAAAAATACATGTGGCACCTAAAGGGTTAACAAAGCACCTATTTCGGACATGGCAAAAATGAAGTGTTTTTTTAAAGATTTTTTCAACATTTCTGACATATCTGTAAATTAAATATGGAGCTATGTGAAATATGTGGTTTATTTAACCAAAATAATCTTTTCAGACTAATTGAAAAGCACATATTTTGGAGGAGAATAATACATGTAGTTGTTTATAGAAAAGGAAGTTTGCAAAAATTACCCAATTATTACGTATATTTTTGGTTGTTGTGTGTATTTATTCACCCCTATTTTATTAATAAGTATGCTCTTTAATTATAAACCTAATGTGTTATGTTATAGGTTTTAGTTATTTTTTTTAGCATTTTAAGCAGGGGCGGTTCGTGACTTTTTAGTGTACTAGAGTGCTAATATTGATAAGTATTTTTTTTATGAAAATGTTGTGGATTCAATTTGGTGAATTGATTAACTTAAAAATCTTAATACAAAAATTAAAAATCATGTTCGGCTACAACATCAATAATACAGTTTTTTTCAATTTTAGCACTCTAGTACACAAAAAATGTCACGAACCGCCCCTGATTTTAAGGGATGCTTAGATTAACAAAAATGTAGAATATTTTTTCTTAATTATTCTTTTTTGCCATCTCATATTAATTCTGCCGTGGTAAATAAAAACACAGTATCTTCGCTGAGAGTCCCAAGGAAGATTCTGTGTTTTTAATTACGACAGCAGAATTGACCTCGATTGTTTCTAGATTTAGGATCTTCAATCAATTCAATAACATTTTAGATATTATACCACAACACATCTACTTTTTCTTGCCGTTTCCAAAAATTTATTCCACATTTATTGACATAGAATTTATGTGCACTTTACTCTACTGGGAAAATATCGAATAAAAATATCACATAGTATCTATCCGAATTGAAAATCATTTTATTTAGGAAATAGATCCAACTTTATTGTTTGCGGGGTTTTAAAATTGTGTTTTTACGGTTTGTAAGTTCTTTTTTATCTTCTTTTTTTTCTTGATACAAATATTCTTCGGCCTAATAGTCCTTTCACTCTACTCATTGCTAAAACAAACTCATAAATTTAAAAAAAGCTTATGTGTATCTTTAGTCATAAAATATTGTCTTCTTTAATATATGAAAAATTATTTTGTTGCATAATTTTTATCTGGGTAATAATGAAGCTCTTTGCTTAAGGCGATCCACCGGCTAAAATTTTAACGAAATCACGCGCTCCTTATACAGGTGGCGACGAGGTTGAAAATCCCGCTTAACATCGGCCGCATGTTTCGATTTACGCAAAAAAAACCATCACCAAAATGCGTGTTTTATTCTATTCTGTAAAGCTCAGACATAATTATTAAAATGTTTTACGGTCATATTCTAAAAAACTTAATTTACCACAATGAACAATACAAAAATATAGAAAAAGGAGTTCATAATTAGGAGATTTTGCGCTTTGATGTCATGTCTTTAATGTGATCTACTTGCAGTATTTAATTCAATCATCTATGATATTTCTAGGTCAACAAATTCTCAAACCGAAAACACACGATTTTGCATTACTTCCCATTGCATCGCCTTAAACATTTTTTTTCATTATTATTTAAATAGAATAATGTACTTTCGTCAGAACTGATTTATGACAAGCATTTTTCTAAGCGTTCCAATTTCTGACACACCGGTCAGAAATATAATAATATTCAATTCGAGAGGTAGGTACCCTTTTCTGACATACACGTCAGAAATATGTTCACCCTGTTAAAAATGGTACCCATTGTTTTTTTTTTTTTTACATTAACTCCACACAGGAGACCCTGAGGGAAATAATTTCCCTCAAAGCCAATATCATCTTTGGAGATGCTGTGTGGAGGGTCTTTTAGAGGATAGGAAGGAGTGAACTCGGGTCTTGAAGGGACCCATGTTATAGGATGGAGGAAATACAGAGCTGTTGAACACAAAAACGAATTGTAGAAGTGACCCGTTCTCATGTGACAAATGTCAACCGTGTGCAAATGTTGGGCGCGCGTTTGGCGTGTTCCCGACTATGCACCGGTGCCGAAGGGATCAATGACGCTAGTTCCTGGGAGCATCTTCCATTAAAATACCGGTAGAACAAAGACAGCATTCCCACCTGACGTCTGTGCTCCAAATATTGCAACCCGTTTGTTAAGATAGGCGAATCTATCAAACGGACCGCCCGTTTCTGCAAAGAGTCAAGGGTTAATCACTCAAAAACTACCAATACTCCACTGAAACAAAGATTTTTGTTGTGAAATACATAATTTTGATTAATTTATTGTAAATTAAATTTAATAATGCTATTAAATTATGCAAGTAATTTTAGTTTCTATTATTGTAACAGCTGTTTCGGCGTTTAAGGTCATTTTCAAACTGTGGCTAATCCAAATTAAATGGCCTTAAACGCCGAAACAGCTATTACAATAATAAAAACTAAAAATACTTGCAGAACTTAATAACAACATTATTAAATTTGATTTAAATTCAATTTAAAAAAAAAATAAATGGAGTTCTACGAATTAAACACAAAAACAATTAACTATCCCAAGTACCCAGTATCGTTAGCCTCAACTATAATTGCGTGACCTATGGGTATCCCGAACTATTTCTCATAGATTAATATTACTTTTGTACATAAATACTATCCATGAATATTTTCAGGTAATTATAACGATTTTAAAGCATGTTCATGTGTTTCTAATTTTTACACTGTCAATTCATGGTGGACTCCATTTTAATATGATATTTTTTTAAAATATTATGTTAGACTGAATTTACTAACTAAATAACCATCACGCCGTTTCCCCGCAAGGGAATTGATGTATGGCTCCTAGGTTTTTGGCGGTAGATACAAAAATTAAAACGTTAAAAATCAATTTTCGTTAGAAATTTTGATGTTATCTTAAAAATACAGTTTAATAAGTTTAATAAAAAAAATTACTGGAATTGCTTATTGAAGAAAAAAATAATCTCCATACAAATTGTCCTTCTGACGGGTAACAAACACGTCACACACACCCCCGCCTGAATGCTGCCCGTTATGGGGGGCGTTTAAAAAATTCAGACTTTGAGAATTAATTTAACTATGAAAACGAACTTTAAAACAAATATGTGTATTTAAGTCAATATTTATTTAAAAAATTGTCTCGACTTCCCTATTAAAGAAAATATGGTAATATTATTCACAATTCCAGTATATTGCAAACACGCACGCATAAACCTTCCCCTATGTTGCTAGTAAATCCCTCGAGCTCCGGTGCTCCACACTCTACATTTAGGATTTAGTATTTTTTTAATTGGATCAACATTAATAGTTAACATTTATTACTGGCGTAAATAATTTTATTAATAGTACATGTACATATAAGTAAAATGTTGTGTATAAGTGTGAGGAAAAAACATCGGCCAGACATAAAACTCATGATACATCCACCCGAGGAACACCTAAAATATGAACTATTGAAATAATTAGAGACATGTCAAATCAGTGGACAACACTGACAAGGAAGGGTTAAAACAAACTATAAATGAAAAACAATACACATGTCCAATTTTTTATAATTAATTATTTTTATTGAGATTGAAAAACCTCATTTTAATATATATATTTTTTTACAGTACTCCACACAGGAGACCCTGAAGGAAATAATTTCCCTCAAGGCCTATATCATCTTTGGGGATGCTGTGTGGAGGGATGGGAAGGGTGGAAAGGGAGGGGTGTGGAGGGATGTGGAAGGCCTATTTCATCTTTGGGGATGCTGTTTGGAGGGATGGGAAGGGTGGAAAGGGAGGGGTGTGGAGGGATGTGGAAGGCCTATTTCATCTTTGGGGATAATAATAATAATAATGTTTTTATTTAATTTCTAATACAATTACAAACATGTTATTTAATACGTAAGAGAAATTACAGGTACATATTTAGTATTTGTAAAACAATGTACAAGGAAAAAATATTTACTAAAGATAAAAAATAAATTCAGAAATATTTAAATAAATTCAGGCAGTGGTGAAGATCGTGTCAATGAGAAGAGATTCTTTCAAGAATCAATAGAATTTCCCTTTTGAATCTTTCCTCACTGACGCAAAATATGTCGATATCCTGTGAGATTTTGTTCAGGAGCAATATACTCCTCCCCACCGGGAGAACCATTGGCAGGTTGGTTCTACAGGTAGGAAGATAGAATAATCTATGACGACGCTGTCTTAGATAGTCATCAGGAACATAAAGACTTATGCGTTCCAAAATAGCTGAATTCTCTATGGAGCCTCGCAGCAGTCTAAAAAAGTGGGTAGCGGCATACCCCTCTCTTCTGAGCTGCAGGGAGTGAAATCCAAGCATGCCCAGAAGAAAGTTAGTTGGATAAAGCCACGGATAGAGTCCGTACTCCCTCATGTAAAGAAATCTCAAAAACTTTTTCTGAACCCTCTCTAACATGAGGGAGCACCCCGTCTCGTGAGGATTCCAAATAGCCGACCCACTCTCCAGCCTACTACGGACTAAAGAGAAGTATAATATTCTAAGAGTACGAGTATCCCGAAAACCCTCACGGTCCGAATGACAAATCCTAACATTTTTAATGCAGATTGACATACCCCTTCGATATGAACACGAAACGTAAGTTTACTTTCATACACGATTCCAAGATCCTTTTTAGTAGAAACACGTTTGAGATTATGACTGAGCATAGTATATCTGTGGTAGGTGAGACTAAATGCTCTGGTGAACGACAGGACTACGCATTTTGAGATATTGAAATGAAGCTGATTTCGTAGGCTCCATTCAGAGATGTTATCAATATCAGCTTGAAGATGTAGGCAATCTAAAATATTTCTAATTAGTAGAAATAATTTGAGATCGTCAGCGAAAAGGAGAAAGCGAGAAAAACGGATGACTTTAGCAATGTCATTAATGAAAATAGAGAAGAGAAGAGGCCCTAGGATTGACCCTTGGGGGACCCCAGAAAAAACAAGAAAATCAGCGGATTGAAAAATTCCGTGTGTGACAAATTGCTTCCGGTTTTTGAGATAACTTCTAAAAAACTTTAGCATACGTAGGGAGAAACCCATTTGGGCAAGTTTTGTTAGTAAGATATCGTGATTCACGGTATCAAAGGCTTTGGAGAAATCATTATACGAACAGTCTACTTGGTATCCACTATCTAGGGACCTAGAAACATAGTCAGTGAAAACCATCAGATTGGTTTCCGTAGATCTTCCTTTTCTGAAACCATGCTGTTCGGGGATAATATATGCGTCTATTTGAGGTACAATGAATTTATGGATTAGTTTTTCAAATAGTTTAGCAGGAGCTGAGAGTATGGCAACAGGTCTATAATTCTCGATTGACTTTTTGGAACCATTTTTAAAAATAGGACATATTTTTGAAATTTTCCATAATTCTGGAAAAGTGGAGGTACTAATAGCTAGATTAAATATAAAAGATAAAGGTGCTTTAAGGAATTCAGCGCACCCTTTAATAAAGAATACGGGAACGAAGTCAGGGCCGATAGAGTGCGAGTTCTTCATGTGTCTTATGGCATTCATAACATCAGATTCCGTAAATATACATAAGTCGACGTTAGAGGCTCCTCTGGTATTAAATGCGGCAGCATTATTAATATCTAGAAGTGGAGGGTCTCTAAATGATCAGCAAACGCGTTTGCCACACCCGAGCCATGAAATTCCTGATCACCTTTCATCATGGTATCTTCAAGACCACCATCCTTCCGAAGGGTTTTTATGTAATGCCAGAACATCTTGGGATCGTGCATGATGTTACCTTCGATTTCAGACACGTAAGCTCGATAGGCCACTCGAACCTCGCGCCTAACCAATGCCCGGTAAAAACTAAACAGATCGTATTCACTCTGATGTCCTCCTGCCTTCCAACGCCTGTGAAGGGCATGCTTGATCTCTATATTCGAAATGACTTCTCTCGAAAACCACTTCGGATATTTGCGACCACCACCGCCTGCATTTTTTTTGGGAAAACATGAATCAAATACATCGTAAATACAAGTGTAGAAATATTGCGCCGCCGCATCCACAGTAGCAAATGTGAAGAGGTTTTGCCAGTTCACCCGGCTCATTGAATCGTACAAGCCGGTGAGATCACCTTTGTTGAAATTCCACCCCCTTGAGATTTTATTTACAAGGGTGGGGGCTCTATTTATTTATTTATGGATGCTGATTTAATCACTGTAGAAAATAATATTAACATAACCTAAATGTAACATGAAAACGGAAAAAAACGACAAAAAACGACCTCTGCCTATCCGGGGCAACCGCTTAACCAACTTAGCCAATGAGACCAGTTCAATTTATGTCATCTTCATCGATTTGTCAATATTATTCAGAATTATTACCCAGATGCGACTGAAATCTTTTTATTTTCTGTCGTTTTTTTCCGTTTTTATGTTTCATTTAGGTCATGTTAATATTATTTTCTACAGTGATTAAATACACATGTAATTGTACAATACTGTGGGGATATATATTATAAATTAATAAGAATTACTTCGTTTAAACCACTTTATTTAATATATAAATATCTTTCGATGAGTAATTCTTATTAATTATGATGCCACAAAGTGATTACGCATCTTTTGAAGAAGATATTTTATAGTCTAGTGATGATTTAATTGTAATGATCATCCTTTAAGAGCTATTTTAGAAAAACTTATTTAAGCGGATTCATTTAATTTGAGAAAAAAATGTCGTAAATTCAATTACATCGAGTGTTTTACAAATCAACAGAGAAGAGGACTTTAATTGTTATTGGATGTATAACTGACAATGAAACAAGCTTAAGGTAGACGAGCCTATATTTCCAAAGTTAAATTATTCCAGCACTTCCAAAAACATTTACTCTAAACGGTAATAAAAAAGAAGAGTTAAGGAGACTACCTCATTACTGTACATTGAATATTTGAAAGTGGCCATGTTTTATTCTTACTGAAAAATCTAAATTTGTCATGTGAAAACAATTTATCGATGTAGAGCGATCGTGACATAAAAAAATTACCCCAAAATTCATGAAAAAAATACGTTTTGGTTAATAACAAAAACAAATCTTTAATGGTTCTAATTCTGTGATCGGCGTGTTCTAGTTAATTATATATTTGTAAATAATATGAAATTTCATTGTAGGAGACAACCTCATTGTGAATAATGAATTATTCACACCCGAATTTAAAAAAAAAAAAACTCCGCGCAGACTACCTTTGTTTGGTCACAGAGCAATGTACGCAACTCCCTTCAGGTAATAAAAAAATGTTCTAAAAGAGTAAAGCAGGTATTCTTAATTGTTATTAAATTTCAATACTTAAATAATAAAACCGCAATCAGACTGCAGCAAACTAGAGCCCCTGGTATTTTATCTTATTTTCTAGTTGTTGTCATTGGGTGAAAAAGTCTCCCCGGGATTGTTATATTGTGCCCACGTCTAAATACGACTAAGAAAATGCTCCTCGCGAATGGCTGTTTTTTACTTCCGTTTGAATGCGGCTTAACAACTTCCAAATTCTAGGCACAATGACGAAACACCAGACGACCTTGCCCGGGCTTTTCCTTCCCGCTCTGAACACAATCTCGGCGCGAGGCGGAACAATGCGGGGATATGGTTTAGTTGCGTGGAAGCGAGCGGGACGCGGGACCTCCGGCTGCAAACACAAACTGTAGAATTCCTCGAGAACACGCAAATAGAAGGCATAGCACGCGCGGCGGCAGCGAGCCAACTGCCCAACTCGTCTGCAGCAGTCGGGCCGGCCAAGTCGGGGCGCAGCCCGTTCTCGATACGGCTCCGGGCACCGCATACCTACCAGAAACTAGATACAGAAAGGTCGATTACACGAGGGCGAGCTTACCTGCCAGCTGCTAGCTGCCGGCCTATTAACGCTTCTCGGCGAGACTATCCGAGGGAACCCGAGAGCGAGAGCTCGGTTCCTCCCGTTACTTTGTCTGGCCTCCATCAAAACTTTCTATATAAATCTGGGTTCATAAATTTCATACTTATATAAATATCAAATTATTATAAATATCAAATTATACATATCCGATAATACATCAAATGTGATATTTATTTTCTAAAGGGAAATAGTCGTTAAAAATATTTTTTTTATTAGGATGAAAACTATCTCTAGAGCCGCTGTAGCTGTCTGCATGAGAAGTTAATAATTTTCTCACAAAGTAAAATGAAGTTTTTTTCAAATAGCAATCAGTTGTCACCGAGGGTCTAAGATTTCCACCATACCAAGGGCAATATATTTTGAAAGTGAGCTCCAAACAAACAACACCGCGACTTGAGGGTGCCCGGGCATTCCAGTAAAGTTGAAAATGGAGAAACGCCAGTGGTGCGCATTGCTACTTGATTAAGGGTAGTCTATAGTTTTTCAGGTGTTGATAATCTACTGAGATTTCCACCATACCGAGGGCAATATATTTTGAAAGTGAGCTCCAAACAAACAACACCGCGACTTGAGGGTGCCCGGGCATTCCAGTAAAGTTGAAAATGGAGAAACGCCAGTGGTGTGCATTGCTACTTGATTAAGGGTAGTCTATAGTTTTTCAGGTGTTGATAATCTACTGAGATTTCCACCATACCGAGGGCAATATATTTTGAAAGTGAGCTCCAAACAAACAACACCGCGACTTGAGGGTGCCCGGGCATTCCAGTAAAGTTGAAAATGGAGAAACGCCAGTGGTGCGCATTGCTACTTGATTAAGGGTAGTCTATAGTTTTTCAGGTGTTGATAATCTACTGAGATTTCCACCATACCGAGGGCAATATATTTTGAAAGTGAGCTCCAAACAAACAACACCGCGACTTGAGGGTGCCCGGGCATTCCAGTAAAGTTGAAAATGGAGAAACGCCAGTGGTGTGCATTGCTACTTGATTAAGGGTAGTCTATAGTTTTTCAGGTGTTGATAATCTACTGAGATTTCCACCATACCGAGGGCAATATATTTTGAAAGTGAGCTCCAAACAAACAACACCGCGACTTGAGGGTGCCCGGGCATTCCAGTAAAGTTGAAAATGGAGAAACGCCAGTGGTGTGCATTGCTACTTGATTAAGGGTAGTCTATAGTTTTTCAGGTGTTGATAATCTACTGAGATTTCCACCATACCGAGGGCAATATATTTTGAAAGTGAGGTCCAAACAAACAACACCGCGACTTGAGGGTGCCCGGGCATTCCAGTAAAGTTGAAAATGGAGAAACGCCAGTGGTGTGCATTGCTACTTGATTAAGGGTAGTCTATAGTTTTTCAGGTGTTGATAATCTACTTCATCGTGAAAACCGCAACGTCTTATATTCTATTTAGCAGGGGGTAATCCCCTCGAGAGCCTCATCAGTTGCGGCACTATTATTTGTTGGCATTACCATCTAAACAGTTTCAACTAGTTGTCGAAATTATTTTTATCGCCAATTCTGATAAACTATGCAAAAGTACCCGCCACATATGTTCCGAAGGCGATAAAAAATAATAAAACGACGTAGAAAGCTATTAAATGTATAACGTGACTCTGATGAACGACCCACACAAATTAAAATTCTAAAATCGCTCATTTAAATTTGATCTATTTTTGATATATATATCTAAGTTGTCTTTTATCGCCATTACCTTAAGAGTAATTGTTATCAGTTAAAATATTAGTTTAAATTGTTAAAATAGTGTACCCATCAGTCAATGAATTACTCATTATTTATCTCGTTTTCATGCGTATTACCAAGCGAAAACACCAATAAACACAATATTATTAGTAATGTCTTTTTAAAGAATCAATAGAAGAAAAAATGATTCCGTGTATTAACAATTATTATTGTCGAAAATTGCCCGAACTTTTTGTATGCAGATTCGTTAGGTTAAATTAGAGAAGTTTAGCGTCATCTGTGTATAATAATTGTGGTCATAATTGTCTAATAGATGACGCTAACGTCCTTTATATGATAAATTAGCGCCGCCCGCCGATGACAATATGTCGCTCACGATTTGTTCAAACCGGGCAACTTTATAAAAAGGTAAAATAGCCACCAAAGTGGGGAGAGTATTATACAAACTTACAATAGCACTTTTTCTTTTGCTAAAATTACTTGCCGAAGCTGATAACTTTTACACCTACAAACCGGTCTAAAACTCACGGTACATTTTTGTACGGATCCCCACGAACCCAGCTAAAAAAACTAAATTCAGTAGAACGGACAAAGGTGCTGCTCAAGTCAGGTTTGCAACTACAAATTGAAATTTTGCCAAGTAGGAATAATTTATTAGGGTGGAATAACTATAAATGTATACTCTTATATTATATAAAACACTTAAATTTTATTTCTTGTTTTTTGATGATTTAGATTAATTTTTTCGAAGGTAGGCGGTAGGTAGCTTTTTAGCCTTTATGGAATGCACGCTACTGAGAAACGCGGGAATATCCCGTAAAAACAAAGACGCCTACAAAATTATAAATATCATCGATATATAGATGGCCCAGTATTAAACTACAAGTCCGAAAAACCATAAATTACAATACGGGCATCAAACTATTCGCCAAAATGAGCCCTTGCCAGCTCTAAATACAAAAAAAATTACAATAAAAAACACATAAATTTGTTGTAGACCACTTTTATTTTATCAAAACTCTACCGGTTTCGGAAGCACCCTTCCTTCATCAGGAGAATATTAAAACTAACTTATGATATAAAACTTATGATTAAATTAGTTAAATTAGTTATTAGTTAAATAATAATAACTTCTCAGAATTTGCCAATCATCTAATTTCTAAAGATCACACTTTTAACAAGGACACAGGGGTTACAATTCTTCACCGTAACAATAAAAGCAAAAAATTGGATAACTTAGAAGCACTCGAAATTAGAAAATCCCTTAATAATAATGCTAGTATTTTAAATAAACAAATTAACTTATCTTTTAGTCCCATTCTGAATATTTTCCCAATAAATCGCTCTGTTCTTCCCGGAAATCCTACAATTACCCCTACCCATTTGCTTACCCCCACTCCAACACCTAAAATTTATATGTCTTGTCAATATTTTATATCATAAGTTAGTTTTAATATTCTCCTGGTGAAGGAAGGGTGCTTCCGAAACCGGTAGAGTTTTGATAAAATAAAAGTGGTCTACAACAAATTTATGTGTTTTTTATTGTAAATTATGGCGAGCCACAAAGTTAATGCTTTTTACAAATATGTACAAAAAAAATTGACTCATTGAGAGCCGAAAAACCAGCGTGAAAATTTTCAAACATTCAAACGTGCCCAGTTTCATTAATCGATTAATTGTCCCAAGCATTTCAATTTCGCAAAGAAAAAACAGTAGAAACTAATAAGGAATAAATAAACATACGTATAATAAAATTTTACATATTTGCGAACATATTTTGACAAAATACTAAATATTGATTATCTCAAAACAATAGATTTTGACAGGGCTTTTAGCAGCAGATACATAGACAACATATCCAAATTCATACACTGTTTTTCGCCTACTTTTTGGGGGATGCCACCAGAAAAAGACGAAGATACTAACAGCGTCTTTAGATACAAGGCATCTTGTATGGATTTCGTTTCATATTTCATAGAACAGAAGGGGATATCTAGTAAAATGCACAGTTTAAAAGACAATATCAGCGATTCACTGTTAGATTAGTTATGCATGTACTATGTAATCAACCACTTTCTATTGTTTAGCTCCGTACGACAAATAGTATTCAAAATTTCTTGGCCAAGGCACATGCTCAGCAATTTAGCAAGTCGCGTTATGCAACACTGACCCGGTCAGGAGAGGCGACAGCCAAAAGAAAAGTGAGGCGACGAGAGAGGAGATGAAATAAACAGCTGTGGACCGATCACTTAAAAAAAACAACTAGATTGGCTAGCACGCACAAATATAGTACACTGCAAAGGCCTTAAAATGTACAAACGATTACTCGGTACCTTTCGTAGACTAAACGCTAGGTATACATTTAAAAAGTGTAGTTTTCATTCTTATTCTATTGGTATAATATCGGATAGCTCGGTTGTACCTTAATAAGCGATGCATGTAAAAAAGAAAGGAGTGTGAAATTTTTTAGTTTTTTTTTAAAAGTAAATACTCGTACATATTCGTTTATAAATCCGTTCTTTTACGTAACATAAGGTTCAAATTTGAAGGAAAATAAAGAGCATGTCTTTCTCTTTCATACTGCATGGAATGCACACGGTTGCCTAGCTCGATTGACCTTTCGTCGGCACGTGATGGCGCTACCGAAAAAACTTCCTGCAGGACGAACCATAATCACCTGTTCAGGTATTCCATTATGTACACTTCTGTCTCTTTCTCTCTGTTATTATGTCAGATTCCTATTTCATGGCATCTATTTTTTTCTTTGTTCTATGTTATGTTATGTTCTGTCTTATTCTATTTTGTATGTATAAACACACACTATGTATTTTTGATCAGTTTAATTTTTGTACCCTGAAGATACTCATGTTAAGCGAAACCGATCGGTCGTAATAAAATAAAATTCTCGTGGTTATAAACAAAGTTATTGTTTTATTTTTATTAAATATGTCTAACCACAAAGTGACTGCTTGCTATAAAAAAAAAAAAAGATTTTACCTTATGTCCCCGCTCCGGCTGGCACGGGCTAGCGTGCGCTGCACCTACAGACACGGGCACAGGCTCCTGTCTCCTGCGCTTGCCCCCGACCTGGTGCTGCGCTGCTGACTGGGCGGCGCACGGCTGGTGCTGCGTGCGCTGTCGCGGACTGCACGGGCTGCGGGCGCTCGGCGGCGGCGAGGGGCGCGGGGGGCTGCGGGGCGCGACGTCCACTTGGCGGTATGACGACCGATGGTCACTGAACATGTCATGCATTCCCTGCAAGTAAAAGAAACACTCGTTAATACATAATTATTAATCGAAAAATCTTAGGACCTGCGCTAGAAAATTAAAATGAACCATGAATTCGAAAATCTGATTGAGAATGAGACAACTATAAGATTCCACAAAAACTGCGATGGGCGGGACATGCTGAAAGAATGCCAGGTGACAAGTGGAATAGTGATAGCCCCAGTCGAAGCGACCCGGAGGCAGGCTGAAGAAGAGGTGAACTCATTGCATGGAAGAGGATTGAATCAGGATGGGGTGGACTGGGGACCGGAGCGAATGGCGTGAGACCGCAACCTGTAAGAGCATTTGTGGATGAAGCTAAATTCTTCCCTGGGATGTAGCACCGTGATGATGATTGTCTGCGCCAGGAAGTCCTCGATCTAGCCCAAGGTTGTAAGTCTTAGGTTTTTTGATGGATTGATCTGGGTCGAGAAGTTCAGGCAGATGGATTATTGTTACTCGTCAAATTAAAACACTATGGTTGTTAACACTTGTATATATTTATGGTGAGATATAAACGCGGCTTGAGTCTCTGTACAGTAATTTAGTGAAGCCATTATTTACTGAAATTGTCGTGAGAAAAAATAATAAATTATGGAGGTGATGTTATTTATATTAAACCTATACAGAACCTACAAGAACAACAGGAAATTCCCACACTCGAAGAATACTCCCACAAGCTGACAACGAGAGATTTTACAACACCTTAAATCCCGAAAATCCACTTGTAAAAGAACTGGGCGCCTACAACTCACCTGACGATCTTCCGTTCCACTACAAGCACAAAATGCCGAAACACATCATCCTGGAGCTCTATGAAGATACCGACTCCGGCAGCGACGCAGACTAGGACAGCAGAAAATCCGGACGAAAAAATGAAATAATGAGATAATGAAATAATGAAATATTGAAATATTGAAATATTGAAATATTTAACTTCAGTAAAATTAAAAATCAACAAGAGTAAATAGTTCAGAACTAAATGTTTGCTTCTCCTTTTTTTGTTTAGGGTTTTTTATCCAGTTACGATCTTTTCCCTAAAAAGTAATGAAATGTAATAATAATAAACTCAGTCAATTAAATAAAACCATCAGATGGTGATAGTAATAAGGCCAAAGTGCCGCAGTACTAGTTAGCTAGAAAACATGACGGGTATTTGTATAAGCCCCAGCTAGGTAGAGGATTACGAAAGAATCTGTAAAATCAAAAAATCAAAAAAAAAATTGCGTTTAATTCGTAGAACTCCATTTATTTATTTTTTAAATAATGTAAATCAAATTTAATAATGTCATTATTAAGTTCTGCAAGTATTTTTAGTCTTTTTTAATTCAGAATTTTAATTGTTTTCTAACTAAATCGGTTTTACCGATGATAAATAATTACCCGTCCAAATTTAAAAGGAGTGGGAGTAAATTAAATCATATAAATAAGTCGTCACAATGCGGATAAACCACAGTTTGAAAATGGCCTTAAACGCCGAAAAAGCTGTCACAATAATAAAAACTAAAAATACTTGCAGAACTTAATAATAACATTATTAAATTTGATTTCCACTTAATTTTTAAAAAATTAAACAATATGTTACAACTAGCGCAGACCCGATAAAAATCACGGGATATTATAATTGTAGGATTTGTAAAGCTGGAAGTTTGCACCCTTCTTTTCAGATATTATATTAAAAAATTTAAAAAAAAAACATACTTATTAACACAAATCTAGGATTTATTCACAGTAAATAATTCAAATTAAAAATACTATATAAATGTGTGAAGTGGTTCAAAACAAATTTATGCGTTTATATTATAATTGTGGCAAGCCACAAAGTAAATGCTTTTTACGAATATGTAAAAATAAAAACATTGCCACGGTCGTGAATCGAACCCCGACCAACTGCTTGGAAGGCAACTAACTATGCTGACCATTACGCAAACAACTGTTGTAAGAACGACGGCGTAAATTCATTGTATGTACTGAAAATAAAAATGAGGTATTTTAGAATGTAATCACCTCACATCGCATCCGAAATTATATTGTTTATAGTAAAACAGATACGAAGATTCCAAATGAAATTTAAAATGTTAACTCGTGCTGGATTGGCTGGATGCGTTCTCTTTAAAGCCCGCACCCATTTATTATGGCCTCAAATCCGTCCTCATGTTTGGCATTTAACGCGTTTCCTCAAAACACGATTAAATAATTCACGGATTCAGTACGCAGTCACATTTGCACAGAATACTCGGTATTTTGCGGTAAATGTTACCCGTTCCCCGAATGTAAATGTCACGTGATAAAGTCATGCTCCAAAGCCATAATTTTATTCTGAACGAAACGTGTTATTAGCGCCTTAGGGCGTTACATTTAGGTGACTAATTGAATTACAGCGGTATTTGCAGTCGATTTTCAGCAGATTTTTGTCCGCACTCAAAAATACACACTTTGTGGTCTGCTAACGCAATAAATACTTTATTTGTAAATTCTGTATGGGTAGTAAGGAAAATTAAGGTTTCAAAAGACAAAAATCCTGAAACTAGTATCTTTTAAATTCTATATGAAATAGAATGTTAAAAATTGTTTTCACCGGTTTATCAAACTGCACCTATGTTTAGACATTCTGGTATGTATTTCATGCTACTTAATCGAATTTAATTAAGAGTGTCCATCAGATAAAACCATACACCAGCGCAACACTAACCCAAAACAAAACACATTAGTTCACCGCGCTTCACACATTTTTAACACTTCATACAATGAGTTCAATTCAGCACCTCATAACTTTAAACCTAAAATCAATAATATATCTATATAAAAACATTCAGACAATACATATTGCTCTACACAAACTAGATCTATTCCATTCCCTTCCATTCCCTTCCCTTCCCTTCCCTTCCCTCCCACCATC
>JAHDVE020003879.1:0-13887 GCA_022606495.2 Halesus radiatus
TTTCACTTGGCTGCGTGCTATAAAGAGCTTTTAATAACCCCTTTAATGACGTTTTGTATCCAAATTGCATAGTGTTGACATACCAAATGCCTTTGGGAAAGCGTAAATATGCCAAACTTTATTTTGAAGCAGAGTATTAAACAGTATTATGGTATCGAAAACTAATTACGTTTTTAATAATGCCTTTAATATCTGTCGTAAATTTCTTGCTAAATGACAATTTAGTTCGATAAAAACCTGTGTTTACGAACCTTTTAACGGCAAAAGCATTTAATTTATTTGTTCGTGAAACATTGTCCTGTTTCAACCTTTTCCGTGAAGACTTTTATTTACATACAGACCGAAAGTGAAACGTTTTTAATCATAAGTCTTGGAGACGTGCCCAAGTTTTTCAAATTCATATTTTGAAAGTGATAAATGTCTGTTTATCAAAAATCCAAAAAACTTGTCATAAAATGTGATAATATTTTGTTTTATAAATTTTTAGGAAAATTAACAGCAAATCCATAATTTACATATATGTAATAATAAAAACAATAAATCATGCCAATTATTAATTTTTCACTACTGATGATAAGTGATGTAAGTAAAGTGTGACAATATAGAGTTTTAATTCAGTTAGCTTAACTGTGTCAGTCGGGGGAGGGGAGGGTGGAGGGGAACATAGGAGTGGGATAAAGGTACAAAAGACAAGAGTAGATGGAAAGGTGGTTTGAGTTATCATATATTGATACCGCACGAGTTCTAATTGCGGAAGCCAATTCAGGGAATGTTACTAGATTGAAGGAAATAAATAGTGGAAGGAGAATCGATGGAGAAGTTTTGGGCTATATGCTTTTTAGGTCTAGTAACAAAACAAACTTTTTCTTTAATATGAATACCGCAGACGTGTCCCAACTACCCGAAGCCAATGGGATTATCGCAACGCAAATTTATTGGGGTATATTGTGGGGCTGAATGGTGTGGGAGGGGTAGGAAACGGAAAAGAAAAAAATGAGTTGTTTGAAAGACTGAGTACCATTCAGAATCGATGTAAGGTGTCAATTCTGAATTGTAGTCTTCCACCAGGGCGATACCACGTGTCGAACATATACTATATATGTATACAAATATTTCTTTGTTTATTAACTAACACACACTTTTTTTTAATCGACCGGTTTCGAAATAGCGACCCTTGGAACCTTATCCAAAGATTTAAACCACTCGGCCACGGAGGTCATTCTTTGGTCTAATCGAGGGGAGACGATCCTATTTACTGCAAAGGTCCATTCGTATATGGCAGTGACGTTCAGTTCATATAGGTTGGAAATATGGAATATATAATACACACGCAGTGGCGTGCATTGCTCTTTTAGCAGAGGTCGGCTGTGTGTATCTTTTCAAGTTGGGGTATGAATTGTGCATTGAATATTTGAAAATGGATATTTTATTATCAACTTCCACTGATTTTTAAGGTAACCTGAATTAATGAGCCTTCAAGTTCCGTACCAAATTCATTTAAAGAATACATTTTGATCAAATATTAATCTTTTTCTAAATTTCTTTTCACGGTACATTTTTCTTAGTGTAGGCAGAGTTTATCAGCCTTTATAGACTGCACGCCACTGCTTACACGTATATTTAAATGGAAGCCCGTGTGCCTTTGACTTAATACCTTTTGGTTCTAGTTCCGAGAGACCCAATGATAATACAGCGCCCTGTCTCTATTACACTGCCCGCATTTTATATTGCCATTCCATTTGAACAAATTGAAATGACGATGAAATATTTTTTTTTGTATTGGAAATTTAAGACAAAAATAAACACTAAATAGGCTGGATCTCGAAACACCCCCACATCCCATTTCTTATGATCTTCTTTATTTTATGACCGAAAAGCTGTGCCTACCCCAAGAAAAACGTAGCATAATTTTTTTATTTTTTTTTAATTTCTTCAAAAGATTGGTATTCACTTTGTGGCGTCATTATTAATAAATTAATTTAAAAAATTTCATTCACCACTTTATTAATATACACATATATAATACAATACATTACAATGTATTCTATATATTCTCGATGAAATCATCGCTTGCGAAACATGTAGATATGTATATATTAATAAAGTGGTGAATATAAAATAATTTTTATTAAATTGTTTTTTTTTTAAATACTAAAAATACCTGATCAAATTGTATTGGTTCCATGAGTTTGGTAAGGAACTTGTACGCTTATTTATTTGTTTGACAACACGGGTATATGAGTACTAATAATAATGATGATATTTATAGATTTTCGATATTTATGAAAGTTTTAACAAATTCCCGAAAGTAAAAAAAAGTTGAGATTACTTCTGGCAAAAGAGCCACGCCCACAGCACGCTTCTATCGATTTACGTCTTCGGTGGATGCGAGCAATTCAATAAGACACTTACTTCCCACCTTTAGTTCTCCAATCACAGGTGCCGTTGGAGTAATATCGACCTGTAGAAAGTACCTTCTCGGGTAATCGATCTCGAGAAAAGTCGATCAAGTTAACGACGGGGTATAATACTCGTACAGCCTTGACGTATGAATATAATAAGTGCCGGAGGAATTGAATAATGTTTTCGAATTAATCAAGGTTGTTAATGTAAAAAAAAGATTAACGGCAGGGCGTTTTATTCGGCAAAAATTGATTCATTTCATCAATCATAGCGCTCACTTGTTATAAAATATAATCACTTTAGCGTTGTGTAAATAATGTCACGGCGGTAGAGATAGAGGACGTGTGACGTCATTTAATTTGGAAACTCGTAAGCTCCTAGTTTTCTTTTTAAATCTGTCATTGTTTCAGATAGCGGCAGTGAGTGGTCTTTTTAACAGAGGGTTCAAACAGAAATTTAAGAGAAGATATTATATTTTACTACTGTTTCTGTCCTTCGGCGAATACTCAAATACAGAGTCAGTCACATAATTTAAATAGAGCTGGTGAGAGGTGTGCCATTAGCTATTTTTTTTAATGAATTTTTTTTATTAAAAAACCCTTATAATTTTTTTCCACTTATTTATTTTCGACCGGACCGGTTTCACGATTAAAACTAAATCTATGTTATATATATATATATCATTAATATCAGTAGTGAGTTCTCCCGCTTTCTAATATTGTTTTTATTTATGACTTGAAAGTTGTTTTATTGCTGACGGTACTGTTTACTATTATGTTAATGGTTGGTTTATTACTATCTGGAAGACGGATTAATTGTGTTTGTTTACTGAATCTATGGGTTTGAAAAAAATATAATAACATTCGTGTCAGTCTTTATTTGAACACATGGTTATTTCTGGTTTTGTTTTTTTTGTGATTTCCGTTTTGTCAAAAAGTTCCGATAAACTACTTTATTGTAGTTTGTCTAACGGAAGCTTGTTATTTAAAACTTTATCCTGAATTTGCAGTTAAGGCCACACAATATATATACGAGTATGTATTTCTATTGTTATGTAACGAATTGGCTACTTATAAAACGAGATTCCAGAATATTCTCTAACATACGCTAGGATTAGTCCCGTCTTTCGCCACCAAGGAGCGACACTCTCGCTCGCCACCGGCTTCGCTCAACGGTCATCCGGCGAAAGCCACCGCTCCAGCATTAGATATCCGACATTAGAATCGCGGCCGATACGCATGGCTTCTGGCGTCATCTTGCCTTCCATGCAATTAGTACATTGTAAACTCGTTGTCTTTGCATAAATCTAATAAGTAAAGTTAGTGATGAGTGCATTAACTTCCTGTGAGCCACCAGATGCTGTCCGGTGATTGATCTGCACCCTTTGCGATGGAGGCGCGTGCTAACAGACACCGATCGACCTATGTAAGCTGTAACTATTTCCTCTTTATATGTGCTGTAAATCACTATTTTTAAAGTAACTTGTCCGATTTTAGACTCACCATAGAGAAAGAGATATTTGAACCTCAGATAGTTTATATAATGCCCATTGTTATTGTAACCCCGTATGTACTACCTGTGACTGCCTTCCCGTAAAATAAACCATGTCTAGAAGGATCACATCTTTTCTTTGGTAGTTGAGTAACTTTTTTCCACTGAGCCCGGCATGACGCTGTTGCCGATTCACGACCGAGACGTAAGCAAGACAAAACACTATTTCTCAATGACGCTTTTCAAGGACATCACCGTCGGAAGTTTTTACATATATGTACCTATACGCTATTCTATGTTGTTTGCATAAAATCTAATATCGCCACCCATACCCACCATCCTACGTGTAAATAAACTTACAAATTTAGTGAAAAGGCGATCCACTTGCTAAAATTCCAACGAAATGCACGTGGCGACAACGTTAAAATTAACATCGACCGCATGTTTCGACTAACGCAAAAAAAAATCATCAAAATGCGTGTTTTATTTTATTTTGTAAAGCTCAACCATAAATATTAAAATATTTTACGGCCATATTAAAAAAAAAAAAAAATGAACAACACGACAATGTCGGAAAAAGGCTACGTAAGTATTAGATTTCTAGCAAAACATGGACGGTCAAACGAAAGGTCAGAGTGTGTTCTACTTGCAGTATTTAATTAAATCATCTATGATATTTCTAGGCCATCAAATTCTCAAACCGAAAAGACATGATTTTGAATTACTTCCCATTGCAGAAAATGTGCAGCATGTTACATAATACATAATTTAATCATAGTTTTGTTTATGGTTTTATCAGATATTCTTCACTCGAAAACACAATGCATTTTGCATTGCAAGCCATAGCGTTTTCACTCTCCAATGCTATTTGATAAGAGTTTTTCTAAGCAATAAACAACTGGCTAACTCTCTACTTAAATAACCTACAAAAACAATCCATTGCATTTTAATTTAAGATCTTTTTTAATAGTTAATAGACGAAATTCTCACTTACGTTAAAGTATTGGGTTTTAGAAATTGACCTTATGCATATTAATGTTATGTTGCCTTTTAAACAAATATGCAGATCTCTTTGATTGTATATCTCCCTGATGTCTGCGGATATCTTTAAAATTACTTAAGTTCTACTGTTATATTAAGAACTGTAACAAAACTGTACTACTTACTGTTTTTATGTATTAACTTGTGTGATACTTGCTGATATTTTGATATTTTTATTGTATTATTTAATTGCTATTATGTAATTGAAGCATATTTATTATCACTATAAACAAAACTGTTCTACTGTTTTCATTTTTTTTTAATACTATTTTCAACTTTTGCACATTTTTTATGGCTTTCACCCATTTAGGGAGATGTTTGCCATTTTTAATCAGTTAAATTTTACACATGATTTCCATTTATTTTCCATTTTTTTTCATATGGTACATCCCGACATGATTTCCATTTAGGTTCCAACTTTTTTTAATACATCCCGACATGATTTCCATTTAGGTTCCAACTTTTTTAATACATCGCGACATGATTTCCATTTAGGTTCCAACTTTTTTAATACATCGCGACATGATTTCCATTTAGGTTCCAACTTTTTTAATACATCCCGACATGATTTCCATTTAGGTTCCAACTTTTTTAATACATCCCGACATGATTTCCACGTAGGTTCTAACTTTTTAAATATGTTGTATTAACCGTTCGGCTGCATCCTCATCTGTGGTATAATAACTGAAATACTGTTAAACATCCTTCGGAAACAAAATGCCCGACGCCCCATTGGGCAAAATGTTAATTCTCCCTCCGGAATGTTTATCATTAGACCCTTTGTGTATACTTTATAAATCAAAAAAATAATTTATTCCGCGGAGAGAGCCTTTGTGAAGGCCCCTGTCTTAAGATGCAGACCATTTATACCAGACAAACCTATTTGAGGAGCGGAATAAAATACTATTATCTTTGCCCAAAAGGCATGGTGAAATAACGTTTACTTATAGAATCCCTTTGTTTTGTCTGAACTCGTAATAATATGATTATAATGTAGTCGGTTGATTATTCTGATGGACTTTTTAAGGCTTTTGTTTGTTTGTTTAAGTTGTGAGTTTCTTTGAAAGCTTTGAAAGAGAAATGGTTCTTTCTCTGCTAAATCGCACTTTATACTACATAATTGACTTATCTTTAAAAAAACTTTAAAGTCTGGGTAAACTATCAGAAAAATTATATCTTTTTACTGCATTAAGGAATAGCATTATAATATATTTATATTATATTTGGATCAAATACTTGAATCAGCTCGTATCAAAAGAGATAGAAAGAGACTAACAGAAGAGCATAGATGAGAAGATGCATAAATAAGAAGTATTTTTACAGGTTTTATTTATGTGAGTGCCATACAAGAGTTCCGCCTGTTCCAAATCATTTGGAGCCAGTGAGACTATGGCACCCCCGATTGGGGTTGGTTATGAGGCTGAAGGTTGTGAGAAGGGGAAGAAGATAGGGAAGAGAAAGGTAGGGACGTACCTATTTAGATGTTAGTTAATAAGTTGCACTATTACATGAGTATCCTTCATGGTCGAGGGGTAAGACTCTCGGCTACGAACCCGAAGGTCGCGGGTTCAAATCCCGGCGTGCGCAACTAAATTTTATTTAATTAATTTGTGCTGTTTCATAATTAATTCATTTAAAAATATATATAGTATATTTGCACACGTTCCAGAGTGGAAGATACTGTTAGTATCGCCCTGGTAAAAGACCACAATTCAGAATTGAAACGTTGCTTGAAATGGCTTTTAGCCGTGTTTGGTGACCAGATCTGAATAGCCAGGTATTTCCTCACCTTCCTTTTCCCCTTCTCATCCCCCCCCCCACCCAATACCTTCGGCCTCACAACATTCCCCAACTGGGGATGCCATAGTCTCACTTGCTCCAGACTGTAGGGAGCAGTTTGGACTCGTGTGCGGTATTCATATAAAAAAATAATAATAATGTTTTTATTAAGTTCTTTCGTTTTTGTAAGTTTCTTTCTATATGTAGGGGTTTAGGCTCGTTGTTGTCAAGCGGGACGTGATTTGAAAATGGTCTTGAACGCCGAAACAGCTGTCACAATAATAAAAAACTAAAATACTAAAATATAAATAAATATGATATAACTAAAAATGCAATAACTTTGACAAGTATTACCAAACTTAATTTTTTTATATTAAACATAAAAAGAATTGTATCCCATGCGTCTAATAAAACACTAAAATTACTAAATATATAGAGAAGAAAAAAAAATAGAAAATTATGTCGCTTCACAATTGTGTTTTCCCGTGCAAGGGTCATATAGTCCCGTCTTACAGCGGGCGCATATGAGGAAAATTTACTTTCTATTCGCATTCTATTTTTGCGACAGCCAATAATCGCACTTCCGTTATCACTGTCTCCATTTATCAGATCGAAGGGCTCATCATCCGTAACGTCGCCGTCCTTTGATGAATTGTCCGCGATAGAACTAAGATCCGACATGGTGAAATATATCGATTTAATTTATTTTAACAGGACGAACAATATATTTATTTATTTATTTAATATATATTAAATATATATAGTATACTCGTACAAGATATACTCCAACTGCAATACACCGCCCTAAAATGGAACACGTGCTCTTGTAAGGATCAACAAACACATATTGAACGCCGCGCCTAAGCGCTTTGTCGCAATTTTCGTTGCTAACGGTAAAATTTGACTTACATAAATTTCTAAAAAATACATTTTCATATTATCTCGGTTGTGATGTGAGTACGGAGTATATAGCTGTACGTAACATTCAAATGAAATAATTCTTATTTTCATTCCATATAATGAATTTTTGCCGCAGTCTTTAAAATAGTTGGTAGTTTATCAGCAAAGTTGCCTTCCAAGCATTTGATCTGGGTTCGATTCACGGCTGGGGGAACATAATTATATTTTTTTAAATAATTTTGTAAAACCTTTTAATGTGTACACCACTCATTTTATTCATGTACTGTTTGTTTCTAAAATAAATGAAAAACATAAAAAATAAAAATAATTATGTACCTATTTTATCGATTACTTTCACGAAGAAAAAATAATGGATAATTCTTTTGATAGGTATATGCAAAACGTTCTCATTTTTGTTATATGTGATTATTTTTATTATTTTTATTTTTTAATCTCCACTGTTTTCTCAATAAATTCCGAACTGGTCGCTTTGCAAATGCAAATCGTTGTGCACACATTTAATCAAACACAAAACAATTGCCGTAAATCTGCAAGTGGTGCATTTATGTTTGTACAATAATTTTCCTCTGTTATTGTATATTCCATAAATTTCAACGCCTTCGTTGCATCACCGGCTCCAGCTAACGAAGTGAGCTGTATTTAAGTTTTGGCTTAAAGCTGTGCATTTACAAGAATTAATATTCGAACTCAATTATGAAGTTAACTCTCCTGACCCGAATGCAACCCTGGTAACTGTGAACCGAAGCTTCTCTTTGCTTTGTGTTTAATAAGTTTTTTTTTATTAATTAAGAACTCAAACCTTCCGAGAAACACAACCCTTGCGGTTTATTTTTAGTTTTTCCGCTATTTTAAGCTAAATTTCATATAACTTTTCAAACAGCTTTTTTTTAAATTTATCTATAAAAACTATGAGGAACAGTGAAGTCGGTTTGATTTATAGCGGTTGAACTATAACCTCCATAGCGTAGTGGTCTTGTATCTGAATCCGGAGAAAACTGATTCAATTTCAGCGCTGCTTAAATATATTAAAACTGCTTTGGTCTACATTTAAATTCAGAGTTTCATAGTAATCTTTATCTCATTTACTTAAGGCGATGCAATGGGAAGTAATGCAAAATCAAGTGTTTTCATTTTGAGAATTTGATGGCTTAGAACTATCGTAGATGATTTAATTAAATACTGCAAGTAAAACACACCCCGACCTTTCGTTTAACCTCTCATTTTTTTGCTGTGTCTTTTTATAAGCCTAGAATAAAATAAAGTATCAGACATTAAAAAAAAATTAAAGCGCAAACTCTCCTACTTACTAACCCCTTTTCCGATATTGTCCTATTGTTCATTGTGATAAATTAAGTTTTTAAAAATATGACCCTAAAATATTTTAATAATTATGTCTGAGCTTTACAGAATAGAAAAAAACACGCATTTTGGTGATGGTTTTTTTGCATAAATCGAAACATGCGGTCGATGTTAAGCGGGACTTTCAACCTTATCGCAACCTGCATAAGGAGCGCGTGATTTCGTTAGAATTTTAGCCGGTGGATCGCCTTAAAGGAAATAATTTAATAAGTGTGGTGAACTTCTCAAATGCAGTATTTTTTTTTAACCAATCTGTGGATTTATTTCTTACTTTTAACAGAACAGATATAAAACAGAAAGCTAATTGAATGATGAAAGCGAGACAATGCATTATCTCTACCTATGGTCATACTAGCCCCATCGGTAAGAGCAATGAGAAAACTTCTAGCCATATGCGAATCGTACGTTGTTAGTCACGGACTGACATACAATGCAAAAAAATCGTCACTGCTGATTTTCAAAGCAAATACGGGTCCTGCTGTCATTCTGCCCATACGTCTCGGTGGAGCCAATCTTGAAATCTGCACCGAAATCAAATACTTGGAGCATGTCATCACTGATGACCTAAACAATAAAAGTGACATAGAACGCCAAAGAAGACCACCGAGCGTACGAGCCAACATGCTCGCCAGGAGATTCAACAGGTGCAGTCCTCTGGTAAAGAAGCAACAATTCCAGACATACAGCATGAGCTTTTACACTTGTGAACTATGGACAAGATATACACAAGTCATCATGGACACACTCCGAGTACAATATAACCACGCTTACAGGGCGCTGTTTGGCATCCCGTGGCGATGCAGCGCCTCGCAGATGTTCGCAGAGGGAAGGGTGCATGGGTCCGCTGCTTTGTTGCGCCACAGAATAGCCGGGACGAGTCACCGCTAGCAGAGATCGGAAAACACTCTTATCAGGCAGGGCGCGCCCCTACATCATAGATGGAGAATGTCCCTCAAGCCACGTGCTAAATATGTTATTTATAATTTTTTTATATTCTATTTCCACATCATATAATTTTTTTATTATTTTTAATGTATTATTTTTCTATGACAGACAGAGTATTGCACTAACCGCTTTGTTGTGGTGAAATAAAGACATTAATATTATTATTATTATTATAAGTCCCAAAGTCATTTCATCAAAAAAATATCTTCGAACTTTGACGAAGCCAGTTACCACTGTGCGAGTCCAATGTACTCTAAATACATTTTTAATTAATCCTGAACAATCGAATAATTATTTATGAGTACCTTCGGCTACTCGAAAGATCTCCAATTTAACGAAATTCTTAATTCTCGTCAAACTCCGTCGTGGCACTTCACTCGGCATGCCGAATTCTCCGGAACACTTACGTGACAGGTCCTTTCGACATTTTCGGATGTACTCCGCCTATTTTAATTACTCCCGTATGAATGGGCCGCCGTATGAAGTCGCAGAACTTGGTTCGAGTCGAGAAATCAATTAAGAATTTAAAATATGTTTGCTGAAAATGTGACCCGCGAGACGAGGCCGCCCGGGAATAGAATGAATGAGCTGCCGCCGCCCGCTCCCGCTCCTGTGCTCCGGGTAGTCTATTGCCAGGAAAGCTAAACGTGTCGCACGGTTTACGTTTAAGATGTTTTCATTTATAACATATTTAAGAAAAGATATTATCAAAACATTGATCAAGATAACATAACATTCTTCATCATGAAGGGTGGAATGTGGCCTCCTCCGCAAACGTTCTCGTCATTCGAATTAGTCTTCAAGCCTTCCCGTCCTCCAACCTCTTTATCTAACTCTAAGTCGCTTCCAATGGAGCACCTAGAACTTTGGAAATGATTTTCGGTGTCCTGTTATCTGGAATTATTCAAGACATAGTCTATAATTGTCACAGCACTCATCGTCTCAAATGTATCCGCCGGTTCCATTCCACACCATTCGCCTCCAGTTCTTAGGTCTTCCCATCTTCCTCTAATCCTCCCCACGCAGTCAGTCCACGCTTTCGTCGGTCTTCCTCTGGATTACTTCTACTGGAGTACTCACTTGGTCATATGTGTCGGTGTCATCTGGCATTCATTCCCATCGTAGTCTTTTGGACCTGCTGAATTTTGGCATGGTCTCACGGTCAATTAGATTTTTGAGTTGTTTCACTATGATGCCATGGATGTACGAAAGGAAAAGTATATCATTAATGTTGGACTAGATTTCCTAGCCAAATTCCACAACCAACCATCCGATTAGCATCGAGGATGGTTGAATAGGCATCGTTCAAATTTTCGTAGAAGGATGAGGCAGGTGAGAAAACTCCAAGCCTTCCGAGTGAAACCGTCAACCTACTAAAAATGTAAATGAATTCATACATTTCCTATAACTGGAGGAATACGAAGTACAAGTGAGATCCGCAAGGTGGTTGATTGGCGACTGGACCACCGTCGCTTGTTACGCAATAATCGCTCACTTTTTGTTCTCACTGATGATTTTTATAATTCCTTAACAGTTTATTTTTTGTATGGTTAAAATACATGGATCATAAATGAATAAATTTCATAATTTCTAACATATTCTGGTTAAATCCAAACAGATTTGCAGGAATTAGCCTTCGAAACTCCTGACCCATCTCGCCCACGTTAAGTTTCCTGCTGACTAAACTCTGTACTTAACGGAGAATATTCTCGAACAAAATCGTATTTGTTCGCTTAAAAGGGGAATTCGCATCGAGGCGAATGTTTTAATAAGACCCGCTCTTAATATTCTTAACTTAAAGGTAAGCAGTTGTAAACACGACATCATAAAACTAAGTGTATTTCTGAAGGGCAGGGTTGTCAATTTCCTTTATGTTGATATATTTTTTCAACTATTATACGTACAGTATAATATTATATTCATCAACTTGTAAATTTTCTTTTTTAAATTAACCGTTTCAAGTCATTTTCCTGTAAGCATGTGAATATTTATCTGTCTATTATTATATGAAAAATAAGCGAAAATAAATTAGCTATTAATATACATAATCTATTATAATCTATTAATATACTAATTTCATCAGCGGAGTTATTTTTTAAATCGTTATACTTTGGCTCGCGTTCTCCCACATCTCGCTTTACAATTTGGTCAATTACTGCGTGAACTGCATTGAGTAACCTCGGAATTCATATGTTTTTCAAATCATCGACTTTTTTATACGTTTCGCACTTCAGTAAGGTAAAAATTTGCTGGAACCCCATAAAGTTCTCCGATTTCGCTCAGTTGAAGCGGCTATCCTGAAAATATTTCTTAAACATTGTAAAACAACACTTTTAATACAATTCTGTATTATTTTTTTATATAAATTTTCAATTAAAATTGAGAGATATCGCACGTTAAAAAATTCGGAGACTACTTTATGTCAGTGGTTCAACCATCGGCTATACGTACATGGGACATTAGGACCACACAATTGTTGGACTTAAAAAAAGTGAAGTGAGTAAGGGTAACACATCACAATTTAAAAACCTTGCTCTAAACCATTCATAACCTCAAGCAAAGCGGAGTACTTCAGCAAGTTATATGCGAGATATGATTAGTGCATTCTATTCTAAATAAAGTCTATAAAAAATGTTAGTTTGCAATTCTGGGAAGCAAAATCTCATAGAAAAGGTTTTTAGGATCTGAAACCATGAGCCAGAATTGTCAGAAACCATAAGAAAATCAATTGCAATCATGCAATGACCTATTGAAGCCGTGATTGCCGATAAAGACGGTTTCATCAAATATTAATATTATTTTTATAGTACTAATTAAATGTGTCAAATGATGCGATTTTTATTAAACAATATTTGAATGAAAATATATGCTTTAAACTGGCTCTCGTTATCATATTTTAAAATACTTAAAATCGATTATTCCAAAAAAATACCACTTATATTTAATACCAGCATTATTAAATTTGGTTTAATTAAAATTTTAATAATACTAATAGTCATATATATAGATTACTTGGAAGAAAATAATAAAGGCCTGACATTTGAATATATTTATAGGTAAGCTTTATTAATTGATAAATAGGTAGGTAAAATACAGCCAATTGGGGTTTTATGAAGTCGGTAGTGCAGGTACAAAATTCACCAAAATATTAAATATCTACAAACATGTGAAAACGCGAATTTCGTGTTTCGATAAAAGTGTCTAGAAATAGTCGACTATCATCAGACAATAAATTACCCATCTACAATAAGGCCGGACTTAACATACGCTGCACCCATTTGGGGTCATGCATCTCACACACACTTAGATAAGCTAAAAACCCTGCTAAACAAACCCATTTGACTAGCGTTGAATGCACCGATGTGTACCAGGTTTACTAATCTACACAAAGACACAAGCATTCCTATGATAAAGGAGCTAATTGGATCACAATCGGAAAAATTCCACACCAATCTATCCGGATATGAAAATTCAACCATTAACTCTCTCGCTTAATATAGCGAGAATGAAATTACCAAATACAAAAGACCTAAAGTAATCCTCCGTAAGGAGTGGGGATTTAAAAAATTAAATAAAATAATTCCTGCTCCATGTCGCAGTATAGTTTTAATTTTCATTTCGCATCAACATAAAAATGCACCCAAGTAAAGTTTCAATAGAAAATCCATTTTTTGTTTTTATGCTAAAGTCAGAAAACTTATTGTTTAGGAACTCTGTCAATAAATAATATAATAAAGTCCAAGAAAATCTGGGAAAATCTTACGGATACAAGCATATGTATGAAGTTTTTAAATTACTACCATGAATATTGTGGTTACTGGTGCAAGAAAATATATAATTTAGTTCATCTTTTGACCATAAATAAACGAAATATTTTTAAATAGAATCGGCCGCCATCTTAACTATCAGTGTTTAGGCTTTTTATACAGATAGCATTGGTTAAAATCA